>NMUG010008229.1:0-11737 GCA_002855965.1 Monotropa hypopitys | reverse complement strand
TTATATATAAATATATATATTAAGTGGCATAAAATCTTCATTAATTTCATAAAACCCTTTATACTCTTATTTATTTTCCTTCATTATTATTTTTAATCACTTAAAAATATAAATCACTCCTCCCCAATTTTTAATAAAAATGGGTAATTGATTTTTTTAAAATATTAAATATTGGTACGGGTATTGCACGTATGGGCATCAAAGCCCATTGGAACATCCCAGTTAAGCATACTCGTCCTAAATTAGTCCAAGGATGGGTGACCCCTGGGAAGTCTACTAGGACTTGGTGGCCAAAGCAGACAATATTGTGCATGGCGGGGGCGGGTCATTACATTATGGTATCAGAGCCTGCACCAACCGGAAATTTGGGACAAGAGGAGAATCTTGACCCCACACGAGGATGTGTGGTCTAAGTGGGGGAGATTGTGGCACCCCAGTCTAATGTGTCAACTGGAGTCCCAGGGGGAACATCTGGGTCAGTAGACAAGTCTCGCATCATTTGGTGGATGTAAGTTGTGTGTGCTAGAAATAATAGATCACGAACCTACTTTGCACAAGGCCTTTTTAAGCCATGCAGGCATCAAAGCCCATTCTAATATCCTAGTTAAGCATGCTCATCCTAGATTAGTCCAAGGATGGGTGACCCCCTAGGAAGTTCACTGGGACTTGGCGACCAAAGCAGACAATATTGTGCAGGGCAGGGGCGGGTCATTACACTAAACAGATGGAAGCCCGTACTATGGTTGGGACTGAATACATAGAAGTCCACCATAGGAAGCATATACAATTGGGACTGAATATATGGAAATCTGACATATTATGGTTGAAGCTGAATACATGAAAGTCCAACACTTAAAATAACTCATTCAAAGAATACACAATGAGATAACGACGAATACAAAAATACATGGAATGTGACATATGACTTGGCGGCCAAAGCGGACAATAATGTGTAGGGCGTGGGCAGGTCATCACACTGAACACATGGAAGCCCGTATTATGGTTGGGACTGAATACATAGAAGCCAACCATAGGACGCATATACAATTAGGACTGAATATATAGAAATCCGACATATTATGGTCGGAGCTGAATACATGAAAGTCCAACACTTAAAATAACTCATTCAAAGAATACACAATGAGATAACGACGAATACAAAAATACATGGAATATGACATATGAGTTGTTCCTCGCAATTCCACAGAAAGCCGAGAGGGCCCAATCAAATCCCCATTGCATAATGTCTTCGGTGATATCCACCCATGAATACAAATTTCCGAATACAGTTGCTCAAGTCACCACATTCATCGAATACATGGGTCGGGACTGAATACATAGAAGCCCACCACTTATAATATATCCATGAATACGATGTGAATACATTTGGAAAATACCTTTGTGAATACAAGTCTTTCATATGAATACATTATTAAATATGTTCCTAGTTCCTTCATTAATACGATCTTCCATTCTTAATTCAATTGAATACAATCACATTCTCATTAGTTATAATGGATTCTATCTCCAATTCAATTCCTTCATGAATGTATCCACGTCAACCTCAATTTCATTTAATACCATTTAACCCCCTTTTACTTTAATTGATATAAAATCCAATTAAATTCTATTATCACACCAAGACTCAGTCGAATATGCCAATACAATCTAGACTCGCCCCAATTTCATGAATACATGACTAATTCTACCAATAGACTTGAATACATGAAAAACCCTCAATTTTTCATTTGACCTGAAAACCTAGTTTTTCAAAGATTTGGGAAATTCATGAAATACACGGAATACTACCCGACAATGATCAATTCAGAACTCCTACATGCACAATAGATCAATACACTCGACCAATTTCGGGTTTAACCCAAGTCTACACCAAAAATGGGATTTATGCATGAATACTGCGAATACCCAACAAATACCCAACATATATATAAAATGCAAGTACACGGGACATACATACATAGTATAGGTATATAAAATTCCACTTTTAAGATGAAACCTCGAAACCCTAGACGAGGGCTCTTTACTTCAGTGCTCTAAACACGGCTCTACGCATAGAGGAGATGACGATCTACGTCGTTTATAAAGTCTGAAGCTCTGACTTGCATTGGATGGCGAGTTATGAAAGAGAGAAGGGAGATAGAGAGGTTAAGATAGGGTAGAGGGAGGGTAACTGTGCTTTTAGATAGAGGGGGATTTAAAATGTTCAAAAAATGACTTATATACTTACAACCTTCGCAGGACCAGTTACCGATAACCAACACCCCTCACGCTCTTGGTTATCGGTAACTGGGCATTCTTGCCCCAAGGAATAACTGGTATATCTGTATCCCAGTTGCACCACTAACCAGGGTTACCGATAACAAGGCTCTCTGCCCAAAACCTCCTACTTAAGGCCAATAATGCCCCGAACTTGCCTGGAACGATATGATTCAACCCCAAACATCACTATGGCCCCCAAACCATCAGCACTAAGGCATAATCAGCCCCGAGAACAAATTACATCACAATAAAACCAGCCCACCTTGAGAATGGCCCAAGCTCGATCATCCTCAATTTAAAATTCCATTTTCTGTCGATATCCTTATTAAAAGGGAAATTAAATATATCGAGAACCATTATTAATGCATTTTGAAATCATGGGGTGTTACATCCTACCACCCTTAAAAGAAATTTTGTCCTCAAAATTTAATAAAGTAAGGAATGCAATGGACATATTGAAATAATCCCACCAACACTTGAATGCTCCACAAAATTTTGGAATGACCACGCTTCCACTGCTACTCACACAAAACATCCAACAAAAGGGTAAACTCCTGAAACTTGCTACAAACAATGATACGCATCACACACATACCAAGACAAGTGAATACTCTATATCCCAAACAATCTTGTGCAAACATTCCGAAGTCCATCTTCAAAAATTATTAAATACATACCAATACGGTAAGGACACACCGATACGATATAGATATGACGACAAGATATAGATACACTGATACAATATGGATATGCTGACATGATACGGACATGTCGACATGACAATGCCCCACGCGCTGAACTACACTCATAACTCAATGCACATTAATGCCCCACACCATACACCACACACACATACAACACCACATCACACAAACACACATACACATATACACACGCTAGTGCAGTAACCGAGTGACCTTGGCGGTTTGTTTTGAGATGCACCAGCCAGTTCTTCTTCTCAAATCAATCCTTCCATATCAGTCATACACCATAACAAACAAGGATATACTCATGCACATGTGACAACACTGAGATGCATACATGTCAAGCACGAATTAATATGAGGAAAACACCATACTCATAACAATTCTATTGTCACGCCCGTCTCATTTGAGGTTTTTAATTTAATTATTAAAAGAATAAGTGAATTAGTTTGATTGGGGATATTAGAGTTTATATAGCATGTTTGGAGGTAAATTAAAGGTTATAACCTAGTAGGAGGGGCTAGAGTGTAAAAGGAGTGGCATAGTTGTCATAAGGTTTTATGGAGGAGGGTATTTTGGTAAAATACCCTAAAATCTGATTTGTGTAGGGGTTTTCTGCACTAGTCTTCATTGTAAGCATGTTCTAAGGGTGAGTTAGAGAGATAGGGACAGCTTGGAGGTGGATTCAAGAAATCGGTCAAGAATTGAAGGTTGAATCAAGCCCAAACGTTGGGGATCTTGAAATAAGTATCTTCACGTTCCTTCTTATGTTTTTAGTTCATAGAATGAAGGCAAAATCGGTAGAGATTTTAAGTATTCAGGTCCAAAAAACATTTTGATAAAAATATAATAAAAATCTTGATTCTAAGGGGTTTTAGATGTTTAAGGACTCCCAAATTAGAGTATGTTTGTCCTATGGGTTGGGAGAAGACTTTAGGGTGTAAGGTTTTAAAGATTTGGAGTCTATAATTGAGTTTTAATGTTTTGTAGAAGTTTTGATTCGTAAAAATCTACAAAAAAATTGTGCCTGTTCTTCACCGGTATGAGCACCGGTATATCGGGCGGCATACCGGTTGCATACTGGGTAAGCCATTTTCTGGGCAGTAAGTTTAGCCTTCGAAAATAATCATAAATTGTACTAACCGGCATTTCGGGCGGTATACCGAGAGGTGTACCGGAATTTGTTAAAATTGGCCAATAGGTTAGGTCTTCACAAAAATCAAAAGTTTGTGCTAACCGGCATGTCGGCCGGCATGCCACGCGCTATATCGGCTTGTGTAAAATTCTCCCAGTAGGTCTGGCCATTATAAAATTCGGGATTTTGTTCTAACCGGCATGGCGGCCATCATGCCGGGCGGTACACCGGTTGCCTACTGGCCCCATACCGGTCAGTTGTGTTTGCTAGGAAAAGTTAGGGATTTGATATGGCTTTGTTCGGGATTGTTTTTGGGTCCTATTGAAGGGTGTTTTAAGGTCTTATAGAGGTTCTAATAAGTTGGAAATTTGATATTAGAGTTCATGAATGTTAGCTAGTACTTAGGGAAGATCATTCTTCTAACTTTGTGATATTATAACAGGAGGCGAGCCGGACCTTATAAGGTGGCGACGTAGACCTCATTGGCAATTACGCACATTGGTGAGTGTGTAGATACCCTTTTAATACATGTCTATTTTCATACATGAATAGATGTTTGGTTGTGATCTCTGCATCTATATGTTTCCTTGCCTACCTTTATGTGCAAATGCATTATCCATTTCAATGGATGATTATGTGGCTTACCTATTTAATATGAGTGGAAGAGCATGACTTACTTGTAATACCTTATGTCGTTGGTTTATATGAAAGCATGTTGTACTTGTGCTAGTTGCTTCCCGTTTGGGACTTAAATGAAGGCATGATTACTTGATTTGCTCGCTCTATCTTTTTAGCCTTCATATTGAGCATGCTAGAGTATTGTGGCATGATGGCATGTGAAACGTAACATGTGATAGAATCCTTGCATAAAAAGGTAAGAAACGTAAAGAGGAATGTGATGAAATGTAAGATGGGAGAATCCCAAGGAAATTTATGAACATTTGATATATATAATGATTTGTACCACTGGAAGACTTTTGATAAGTCCGGAATGCCAGAAGGTGGTGGGGCTGTGGCGGCCATGGTTCCAACGGGATATGCCGTTATGTTGGGAACCTAACCATTGATGTGATTGAAAGGACTTGATTGGTTCGTCCTTAACAGGCAGATGTGCTTGTATGTCGGGGCTGTAGAGGTCGTGATCCAACGGAGGCCATGTGCAACGTTGGGATATAACCATGGACATAGTAAATAAAATATATCAAGAAGTAATTGAAGGGATAAAACCATTAAGATGGAAAATGAGAAATTAATACATGAGCATTATATGAATGACACACATCTTTGACCTTATGTGTTTTGTGGAACGTTATCTATTCCTTATGATAATTTGCATATATTGATTGTTTGGTATCTGATACTTTTGGATATTTTTTATTGTTTTCTATTTGCAATCTGTTGGGGGACGAACTAAAGATAGGCTGGAGCCATGACCTCCTCCAGGAGGACCACAACACAGGCCAGCCATCAGAGGCCGAGCAACTAAAGAGCTGACGACAGGAGCTCCCCGGGGCTCGCTCCGGCACTGAAGCCTCATAGCCCGAGTATGTCTCCCAGCCAGTAGTACAGCCAGCCGAGGTCATGCGATAGAGCAGAGGTAAGGGCCGACAGAGGGGGGGCTTCCCCGGGGCTTACTTCGGTATAGAAGGTTTACTGCCTGGGGACAGCTACATGTCGATGATTGACCGTACCGAAGGATATCCCTTCGACCGAACATGACAAATACCTCGTCCGTAGCAAAGATTCCCTCAGAGACAGCATCCCGGGTTTTGCGCACATGGCAGATACATGCCTGACACAGAGATCAGCTTTTCCACGATTCCCGCAACATGCCAAACATGCTTTATCAGCTTTTCTACTGCCCAATGTTGTCAGGTGGCGCCGCCTGACAATATCAGAGGTGACCTGTCGGTCGGATGTTCAGGCGCATAGAGGGGACAGGTGCCCTGCCCCATAACGCAACACATCATCACACTCGCGTCGAAGCGCGTGTCTCTTACTCTTCGATGGTTCTATAAATAGAGAGAGCATTCAATGTAGAGGTACACCTTCTCTCACTAGCCCAAGCTCTGTCCATTTGTTTTCTCTCTCTAGAATTCCTTGCTGACTTAGCCATCAGAGGGTCCACCGGCAACATTCGCCGATAGCCTAACATTTCCTTCTTTTACAGCCAAGGCTCAGCCTCATCTCCACCGCTAGTAACCGGGAACCATCGCAAGAAAGTCTTCCCCCCCAACAATTGGCGACTCTGTTGGGGACTTCTTTCTCAAACTCTCAAATCTCCATTGTAGCTTGAAGATGACTTCCAAAAACCAAAACTTCAAGGAAAACCAGTCTGATGGCTGAAGGAACAAGGGAAAGGAAGTTGCGAGGACAGGGAACTCTACTCTACGAACCCCCGAATGCACCCGTGCCGACGATGCCAGCTACCGCACTAGTGAATGCCCTGACCCTCCGGCCAAGCTTACCACTAGGAAGTATATCTGTCAGCAGGAAGGCAATCTGGGCCGAAAGGATCACCAAATTGATGCCCTCATCCGCGAAATGACACTCCTAAGGGAGGCCACCGAGAAGAAAAGAGCAGCACCAAGCCGTGCCGAGGGGGATGACTGAAAATATCAAGAGCCTTACCAGAGCAGGAGTAGGTCTCAGCAAACCAGACCCTTTGTTTTGAACAGACTGGGGGGAAAGGAAGAAGAAGTCCCTGCCCGGCAGAGGATTAACAAAGATCATTGCGTTAGGCGCCGAGTCTCGCCTCCCCGGCATAGGAACAAATGTTTGGTCGAGAGTTGTCGGCCACCTGTCTTCGATCGTCTCGGTCCAAACACAGTTCCAGCAGCTCAGAGACCTCCCCCAACTAGGGAGAAGTCACCACCCAGGCGCCAGAGGGACAGCGGCCAGGGAGATAACCAGGATCCTTACTCTGAGCAAGAGGTTAACCAGAGGAGAAGTAGGGACGTCCTGCCAGCTCGGACCTATGAGCCATGCCGACAGGACAGAGTCCCCTGCACTCTATTCTCTCTAGAAATTAAAGATGCAAGGCCTCCGGCAGGTTTCTCAGCCCCTAAATTCAACAAGTATGATCCCAAAATGGATTCATACACCCACATCGTGCACTTCGGGCAGATGATGTCCCTCTACTCGGGGGAAGATGCCTTGATGTGCAAGCTATTTCTATCCAGCCTAGGTGAGGTTGGGTTACTCTGGTTTGATCGATTGCCGGCAGGGTCCATCTCCTCATGGAGAGACCTTTCAAAGGCCTTTATGGCTCAGTTCATTACTAGCTCCAGGGTGAAAAAATAGGTTGACTCCCTCCTCGGCATTCGGCGAGCGAGGTCTGAATCTATGTGCCAATACGCAGCCCGGTATTGAGACCTCTACAACAAGATTGAAGAATGCGATCAAAAAATCGTAGTGACGTCATTCAAACTCGGCCTGGACCATTCCAGTTGAGAGTTCGAAGATTTGATGCTTTTCTCTCCGGCCACCATGAATGAGCTCATGGCCAGGATTGAGCTCCACGCCAAACTCGAGGAGGCTAAGGAGAAGAGGAGCAAGTCTGACCAACGCTCTGGTCACGTCTCCAGCAACAATAGTGTGGTCAGGAGGAAGGAGAGCAACATCGTCCAACCTGGTGAGCCTCGAACGTACAAGCCATACGAGTTTGTGGCCCACACTACCGTCTTTAAACAGCCAACATTTTTGCTCCTTCGCAAAATCGAAAAGGAACCGTTTTTTAGATGGCCAGAGAAACGGTTGGGAGCTCAGAGAGACGACAATGACAAATTCAGGTGCTCCTATTACAAGGAGAAAGGACATCTGACAACCAACTACCGGGCCTACAATGATTTTCTTGAAGAGTTGGTCACTGTCGGCCACCTTCAGGAGTATGTGGATGCAGAAAAAACAGCTACTGCCGTACCGAAGGAGGATCCCAAGTCGGGTCTGCGAATCATCAATGTGATCCATGGGATGGTGGATCACCGAAGGGAGGAACAGCTTCGGTCAGAGCTCCAACAGATTGAGGCGAGGGAAATCCTTGCCATCCATCCCATGCCGAAGAAGCCGAATCCGGACTCCAGGTATTCTATAACTTTCTTAGATAGAGATTCAGAAAGGGTTCAGCACCCTCACGACGATGCTCTAGTCGTCACCCTACAGGTTGCCGACTGTCAGGTCTGAAGGGTCCTTATCGACCTCGATAGTTTGGTAGATGTCATGTACTATTCCCTGTTCAAGAAAATAGGGTACAAGGCAGAAGACCTACTACCGACTGACGTGCCACTGGTAGGATTCAATGCGGCTTCTATATGGCTGCTCAGTAAAATCCTTATCCCAGTGGCCATCGGCTCAGTCACTACCGAGGTGGAATTTGTGGTGGTCGATGTCCCCTCACCTTACAATGCTATCCTGGGCCGAACCTGGGTCCATAGCATTAAGGGAGTGGTCTCCACTTACCACCAAGTCATTAAATTCATCGGCAGCATAGGAGTGGAAGAGCTCAGGGGAGACCAGACCTCCGCGAAGTAGTGCTACATCGCTGCTGTCAAAGGGAAAGTGACCCCTGAGCAGGTTCATTGGAGGGAGGTTCTAGATCAGATGGTGCTGTAGGACGTTGGTACAAATTCCTTGGCTAAATCCATTCAAGACCTTGTTACCATCCCTTTGAGCGTCGATGATCCATATCGCTTCTTTCTTGTTGGCTCACAGCTGGCCGAAGCTGAGAAGGAGGATCTCATCAACCTCCTGAAGAAAAATATTGAAGTGTTCGCTTGGACACCCTATGAGATTCCAGGTGTAGATCCAGAGTTCATCAGTCACCACCTCAATGTCCAGTTAGAGTGCCGACCCATAGTCCAGAAGGCTAGGCGGTCGGTGGCGGCCCATGCCGATGCAGTTATAGAAGAGGTGGACCGATTGACCGAAGCCCAAGCGATTAGCGAAGTGCACTACCCCACCTGGCTAGCCAACACGGTGGTGATCAAGAAGAAGACCGGAAAGTGGAGGGTTTGTGTAGACTACACTAACCTCAATGAAGCTTGCCCAAAAGACAACTTCCCAGTCCCCAGGATAGATCAACTGGTCTATTCAACGACCGGACATCCCAGAATGAGCTTTATGGACGCTTACCGAGGGTACCACAGATAACGATGTTCGGCCTAGACCAAGAGAAGACAACTTTCATCACTCTTAGAGGTCTCTATTGCTATAGGGTCATACCCTTCGGCCTCAAAAATGCCAGAGCAACCTTCCAGAGGATGATCACCAAAATGTTCAACTCTCAGCTCAATGACATCATGGAGGCCTATATCGATGATATGGTAGTCAAGAGCAGAGCCGAAGAGCACCACCTAGCAGACCTTTAGACCATCTTCAACATTCTCAGGAAGCACAAGCTTCGGCGCAATGCTTCGAAATGTGCATTCGGTGTTAGATCAGACAACTTTCTGGGCTACCTAGTCACACGCCGAGACATTGAGGCCGACCCATTACAGATCACAGCCATCCAGAAGTTAGAGGATCCCAGGACCCTCAAAGAAATTTAGAAGTTGGCAGGAATGGCGGTAGCCCTCAACCGATTTATCAGCAGATCCTCAGATAAATGCCAGCCATTCTACAAAGTATTAAAGAAGAATAGCCGACGACACTTTCTCTGGACCGATCAATGCAGAGAAGCTCTCGGCCATCTCAAGGAATATGTCTCCTCGGTTCCCCTTCTTTCCAAACCAATGCCGGGGGAAGAGTTGTTCCTCTACCTGGTCGTAACTCCACATGTTGTCAGCTCAGCCTTGGTTCAGCAAGAAGGGGCCAAGCATCTCCCACTTTATTTCTCAAGCAAGTCTCTCATCAGTGCGGAAACCAGGTATCTTCCTCTCGAAAAACTTGCCTATGCTCTGGTTATTGCTTCCAGAAAACTAGCGTCGTACTTCCAGGCGCACACTATTGTGGTCCTGACCGAGTTCCCCCTTCGGACGTTGCTTAAACGTGCCGACCTATCTGGCCGAATCACCAAATGGGCCGTCGAGTTAGCCAACTTAGACATCAAGTTCCAGCCAAATACAGTCATCAAAGGCCAGATCTTGGCCGACTTCATTTCTGAATTCTCTCCTCGGCCAGAGGAGACTCAGGCCGAAGAAATCATTGCCGAACAGACTCTGCCACAGTCACTGCCAAATCAGGACTCGTGGAGTATGTTATTCGACGGCGCCTCAAATTGCCGAGGGAATGGGGCCGGTGTTGTCCTAATCTCTCTTGAAGGCGTCACTCACGAACACTCCCTCTGGCTCAACTTCAACACTTCCAACAATGAAGCAGAATATGAAGCCCTCCTAGTCAGACTGAAGGCTGCCAAAGAGCTGGAAATCCATAGCCTCAGCATCTACAGCAACTCTCAGCTCGTAGTCAACCAGATCAATGGCGACTACGAGTGCCGAGATGAGCGGATGGGAAGGTACATGCAGAAAGCCAAGGAAAGGCTGGGTCTATTCAAACAATACCAAATCTAGCAGGTTGGCAGGGAGCAAAATACCCATGCCGACGATCTAGCAGGAATAGCCTCAGCAGCAGAAGTCAAAGAGCAGAGGACAGTCAGCATCCAGAGCTTGGATCAGCCGAGCATAGAATCGCCGAAGCCATCCACCATCTTTTTCATCAGCCAGGGTCTAAGTTGGATGGACTCTATCATCGTATTCTTGAAGGATGACTCTCTACCAGAAGACAAGAGGGAAGCCCTTCGAATCGTCCACAAGTCGGCTCGGTTCTGGATAGGCCCTCAGGAGAAGCTCTATAGACAATCTTTCTCAGGACCGTACCTCCTCTGTGTACATCCAACGTTGGTGGAAGGAGTATTGCAGGAGCTCCACACCGGCAGCTGCGGAGCACACAGTGGGGGAAGATCTATTACACACCGAGCCATCTCACAAGGATACTTGTGGCTGAAGATGATGGAAGACGGGGAGAAGATAGTCAGAAAATGTGATGCCTGCCAGAGGTTCTCCCCAATTATCAGACAGCTAGCCGAAGAGCTAACGCCCCTGACCAGTCCATATCCCTTTGCTCAATGGGGCTTGGACATCGTTGGCAAGCTCCCTACGGCACCAAGAGGATTAAAGTTCTTAATCACTGCCATAGACTACTTTTCCAAGTGGGTGGAGGCCGAACCGCTATTCACTATAGAAGACAAAGATGTCAAAAGATTTTCTTGGAAAAACATAGTCTTTCGCTTCAGCATCCCCTACGCCTTCATCTCGGACAAAAAGATCAGCAGCGGAATAAAAAGAAGACTTCAAGCAGCGAAATAAAAATGGGCCGAAGAGCTTCCTAGTGTTCTGTGGGCTTACCGAACCACTTCCCGGTGCTCTATAGGGCAAAACTCATTCTCACTAGCCTTCGGCATGGAGGCGATCATCCAACTGGAAGCCGGGTTGCCAACCATCTGGACCAAAGCATTCGACGAGCCAACCAACAACGCAGCAATTCAGAAGGACCTAGACCTGGCCGAAGAAAGACGAGATTCGGCCAGGATCATAATAGCGTCTTACGAGTAGGGAGTGGCAAGAAATTTCGCACGGACGGTCCGACCAAGGGCCTTCAAGATTGACGACCTCGTCTTGAGGAA
>NMUG010008228.1:0-11737 GCA_002855965.1 Monotropa hypopitys | reverse complement strand
ATGCCTTCAGCCCATTAACTGCGCTCTATACCCAGAAATCCACAATTTTGTGGGTCGAACCGCTCGATGTGTACAGCGAAACGCAGTATATAAGAAGGATGGAATTGAATTCCTTTCACTTCCACGTCTACAAGGAAAGAAAGCTGGAAACGAAAACTCTGAAATCCATGGCGGGAACTGATCCACAGAAGCAGCTCTTCACTCTGATTCGCGAATTTGCTTCGGAGAATTCACAAGGAGGTAGACTCTTCCTCATCGCTTTCTGTTTCGTTGCACGGAAAACACAGGAAAATTAGAGAAGGAAACACGAATTGAAATCATAATTGAGTCGTTGAGTCGTTTTGATAGTTGGATCTATTCCGTGTCGTGAGAAATTGAATTCGTGTCCGCATGGTTTTCCGAGATATGCAGAGCGCAGAATAGTGGGACTCAAGAAGCGAATCCAGGAGCTTCAATCTGAGTTAGATTTGGCGAATGCTGAATTAGCAGACATAAAGTGTTTTAAGGAAAATACGGAGCAAGAGATTAAAGGATACGAAGTTGAATTGGCTATGAATAAAGCTTCGAATCAAACCTTAGAGGTTTGTTCTCTTGAGTTCATATGATTGATTGCTTATTTTTAGGCTTTGATCAGATTTTATAAAATAAGATTAGGTTTCCGGTGATTTCTTCACAGTATGCTTATCTATTACTTAATTCATTCACACGACTTCTCGTTAAATTCATTCTTCCAGGCCAGGGTTTCTCTGATTCAGGAGGAGATATCAATTGCTCGATCTGATTTACAGGCACTTAAGGTACTACAGGCGTTACATTGTCTCTTGTTTTTGTTAGATTGCTTTGTTTTTCTTTCCCTAATAATGTTTATTTATTATTGCCTTGAACGTGCCTGCACATGGAACCACAATTGGGTAGAATGAAGAATGGGCTTTGCGGTACGGATTTATTGTTTCCTTTTTTTGCTTAATTTGATGATGTGAATTGTTGAAGAATTATTGTTCAATGATATTGGGTTCACTCTGCAGAGATGACTTCATTGACGAAATGTTTGCGCTCAATGCCGATATAAGGTTTGTCTCGTGCAATTCAAAATTGGATACTCACTTTTTCTCTGATTTCATTAGCTTCACATAAAATATGACCAGGAACAACGCAATTGTTGCCCCCAAATGAGTTTGGAAATTATTTATATGATTTTGATGATGTGTCTTATTGTCAAATTATTTGACTCAAATTAAGAAAATTGATTGTGGTTCAATCAAATAAAATTTTATGTCATTCCTTAGCATTCTTGATTGTTTAATCTTGCTTAGAAATATTTATTATTGTAAAGGAATTTTATGGTTACATATTTCTGGATATATTTCTTCATGGAAAGTGTCGGAAATATAAAAACCAACTAAAGGGATCAAGTCTCACAACCTTTGGATCATCACAGCAGCTCAACCGAAATTCCATCGGTACATTGCCCGGTATGCCAGTTTGCATACCAATTAGGATACCGATCACTTTCATTCTTGTTGCCAATCCATTTACCCGAGAGCTAATTAACCAGTATTCCGGTGGCATACCGGTACCATACCGGTGAGGTAGAAAGTACAAATTTTGATATTTTGAAAGTTCCAGAAATTACCACAATGCCATCAAACGGTCATAAGAGGCTAGTTATAAATTAGTGACCTATTTAAAGGTATTGAGAACCTCTTGAAGACATGCAACAACATTCCTAAGCTTCATATTCAAAGTCTTCAAGTCATCAAGCGTCCATACTCTTATTTTGAGCTTCATTATCATATACTTATATTGTTCTTCATTTTCATATCTTTTCCTGGAGCTTCATTGTAAAGAGATTCTTATCTCCAAGTTATTCTTATTCTTCATTCAATTTTGTAAGAAAAGCGAGGAGGTTGTTCATTGGAAACGGTTGGAGAGTACCCGCCAAGTCTCTCAAAGAAGGAAGAACCATTGTCTTATTCTTGTTTAATAATTTCAATTATTATGAAACCGCGGAACTTATAGTAGTTTTCGCTAAAGAAGGAGATTTTTTACAGAAACAACCTAAGTCACAGTCCATAAATTCAGAGTCCAAAATTCCCAGACCAAAAATTCAAAATTCACACACCAAAAATTCACTGACCAAAATAGGGCAAAAGTGTAAAATTGCATAAATAGGACCCACACAAAAGGGGGAAATGAGCTGCTTACAATTAAGTCTGAAAAATGGGAGCGGTTCATAAAATTCTATAAGTCAAATTATGCAGAGACATGGAAATGGGAAAGAGATCTCTGCATCAGCTATGGATCTCAAATACAAAATCAAAACCATTCGGCATGCTTTTTCAGTAAATAGGCACTATATGCCTGTCACCGTTTCTTTCTCTTTTGCCTTCATCAATGGAAGTAACATAGCAGAACTCCTCAAATATGATTTTCTTAGTAGCATAGGTGATAATTCCTACTTTGCCTAAAGGAATGCCAGACACCTATACACCTGAACCTCCAGGTCCTTCAAAAAATGGGATGCCCTTTCCACACAAAACACATGGGAAATAAGGGAAATTTTACCATCTTGCAATCGTGTGAGAATGTTCTCTTTTCCCCTTAACCTCCTCTGTTTTGGAAATCTGAGTGAACTGGGATTGTTGCATTCGTATCTAGAACAAGTTTTGAAGTTTACTTCTAATGGTTATTATATTCTTGATTTTGATACAACCAATATAAAAATTGAGAAGTATTTTGTGAGGATTCTGTTTTATTGTTTATTAGCTCCCACAGTGGCAGGTTGACGGTATTCTCTGAGTGCTATTTTTTCCAAGTCCATTTCCTTGCTGATGCAGGAAGTTCCAAGAGAAAATGGCTTGTGCTTTTGCTAAAGACAACTCGATCGGAAGTTCTATGAACAATGGTCTGCATTTTCTTGTATTGTGCTTGGTACCTACTTACAAGGCAAATTTTTCTTTTTGGAGATGTTTCACTAATCCACAGTATCATTTCCACCCACTGGCACTCCTACATTGCTGGCACATCTATGTATCAAGTGTTATGCTGTGTGGCGGTGGATCTAAAATTTGTATTTGATTTGTAGATGTGGATCGGGTGATTTATCAGGGTATACTGATAAGCATTCATGTCTTACTGCTTATGTGTGAATGATGAATATTGGATCATTAGAAAGTAGTGATAATAATATTAAGATTTGGCATTAACTGTAGAACTGTTTTCTTTTCTTCTCTCTCTGTCAGTTATAATGCAACTGTTGCTATATGGCATGGTATGCATTCAGTTGATCTTATTGTTTCTTTCTTAAAGCGTAAAGGAGCAGTCTTTTTTTGTTCCAAAAACAGGCAAAGAACTGCCGGATGCAGAAACTGCTGAAGTTAGCAGGAGAGCCCTTGAAAATCAGATCGTAGAATTAGATTCTCAATCTAATATGGAGGAACAGGCGTATCAAGCAGCGCTAAATATTCATGATCAGGTGATCAGTTTCTCTGTGCCTTATAAAACACTACGTTATATCATCTTGTATCTGGATTTCTAGATTTTGGAAAACACCTGCCATTCATTGCTTATCTTCCTTTGTCGATATCTCCCTCAAAGTTTCTCCTGAAGATATTGTATACAAACAGACCAGTCTGAAACTCCTGCAGGTTCAGGCGGAGCTAATTGATGTGGAAAGGAAGGTTTTCTTGATGGAGGCAGTTATGAAAGAAAGCATAAAGTTGCAGGAGTTGACCAGATATCCTTTCTAAAATTACGTTGATGGTATTTATGTAACGTCCACTTGATTCTCACACTAACCATTTATTGCTGAAAAAATGGTATTTGATAATGAGTTTTTGCTAACTTTGAAACAAAATGAAAATGGATCCTACACATTTTTATGGCGGGACAATCAAGATTAGCATATAGATAATAAAAATAAAAACGGAAACTTTGCTAATAATATAATACAAACCGAAGGCCTGTGTTTGACACGGTTTTCTTAAATAGAATTCGTCACCTCACCGACATGCACGAGGTTGTTGTTGACATTCGATTCCCAAAATACAATCGGTTGTCGGCCTGGTATTGCACTGACACGAGACAACTTGTCGAACTTGGATGTGACGTATGAAGCACGGGTACCGGTACGTGGTTCTGGTACGGTACGGGTGCGGGTACGGCATACGACAA
This sequence comes from Monotropa hypopitys, assembly GCA_002855965.1. Lineage (NCBI taxonomy): Eukaryota > Viridiplantae > Streptophyta > Magnoliopsida > Ericales > Ericaceae > Monotropa > Monotropa hypopitys. The sequence goes on along the minus strand of NMUG010008228.1, from coordinate 7,564 downwards.
AATTAAAAAAGTAGGGTGCGGGTACGGCTACGGTACATCGCTATTTTTTAAATATTCAACCAAGCACATAATAAAAAAAATAATAGTGATCCAAACTACCAATTTATCACCAACAAAACAAAAAACAAAACCAAGTATATAACCAAAATCATCTGCAAGATATGTACTTCAAGATATGTACTTCAACAAAACTATATGTACATTTCTCAAAACCATCTGTACATTTCTCAAAAAAGTACACATCTTGCATTCCTCAAAATCATCTGTACAAAATTAATCATATAATCAGAAATTTAATTTGGTTTTGGATTAACCTAGAATTAATTTGGTACAAAATCATTTGTACATTTCAATTACGCTTTTTGTACAGATCAATTGAAGAATACAAACATATACAAAACATGTACAAACACATACAAAACATATTATACACACTATATCTTTACAGTGGCAAGCGAGAGAGAGGAGAGTCGAGCAGTGGCGAGTGAGAGAGACGAGAGTCGAGCAGTGGCGAGCGAGAGAGACGAGAGGCGAGAGTCGAGCAGTGGCGAGCGAGAAAGACGAGAGGCGAGCACAGTGGCGAGAGAGAGAAGAGGCGAGCACAGTGGGTGTCGGGCACGAGCGAGAGTAGAGGCGAGCGAGAGGGAGGGGATATCGCCGCAAGAGAGTCGCGATTTAGTAGGGTTGGGTATTGTCAGGGTTACGGGGATATACCAAATTAATTGTATTTTGTCTCAGTTTTTTTAATTACAAATTAACCCATCCCGTACCCACTCCCGTACCCAAACCACCCAGACGTACCCGGTACGTTTACGGAGTACTCGGTACGTATTTTGCCGTACCGGTGCTGTACCCGGTACGCGTACGCCTCTGTTTTCGAAGTACCCGTGCTTCATAGGATGTGACTGTAAACTCTCTCTTTGACGGACAGAAGCACTGGAAATTTGGAACAGTGATGGACCTGTTATGTTTTGTTGTTTTTCCTTTTTTTAAAAAAAGAAGACCCAAGATGCCAATATATACTCAACATAGGGACTTTTCCAGCTGCCACATTCATGTATGTATACATGTAATCCATGAACAAACCAGCTGCTATACATGGAACCTTTCAGCTGCTATACATGTACGTGAAATCCATGTGGTTACACACGAACAGTTCAGTGAATGAAAATAAAGAATGAAAGACCAAAGGTTTGGTCTTATCAGATCAAAGATTGGGTCGCTGCTGGGCTGGAAGATTGGGTCGCTGGACTGGTCCAAAAATAATGGACGGAGTTGGCCCATTAAAGCCCAGGACCCAGACTCGGGCACGGGCAGGCGGCGGCACTGGTGTGCATACGCGTGTGAAAAATTTTCGAAGTACACTTCTACTTACTTTCCCCTTAGGCTTTATTGTGATCCTTAGTGGAATGACTACACTTATATGCAACACAAGTTGTTCCAATCTTTCTAACGTGGGATTGGACAATTAGAGGGTTATTCCTTCCATTATCCGAGACCCACTTTGCACTGCAATATCTCATTCAATCCTTAACGAAATTTTACTATTCTTTTTGTTAGGCAAAAAATAAGTGACAATCTTCTAAAGAATAAAATTTCATTTTTGAATCCTGCAGTTTATCCTTTCGGCATTTTTTTGCTTATTTTTATATTTTGATGTATCAGTTACGATGCACTCGCACTTTTTTTCCAGTATTATATTCGCATCGATATATCTGATTTTTCTATTTATCTTTAATCGCTTTTTCTTTGATGAGGTGCTCTTCTAATAAGACCTCAAGGCAAGTCGCATGGGTGCCAAGACACACATAATAGTCCCGGAAATACATTTTACAGCACTCACTCACATTACATCCAACAACTCACACCTCAAGTATAACACCACCTTCAAACTGCCGCTGGGGCGCTGCCCCCCGGACCCCCGCTAATGGGGACACGGTCCCCGTTGGAACCTCCCTCAGGGGGCGAGCCCCCTGGGTACATTCGGTAAAGGCGGATGATAGACTATTCTTGTCCAAAAATTTAGATTGTTGGACCCACATATATTCCATTTTTTGCAAATCAATCTCCTACCCTAGGAGTTTCCAATTCGTCCGCAAACACCTCAAACGATAATCGTGTCCATCCGGAAAAGGATTGCAAAATCCGAGGAAAACAGCATTTTTTCCAACACAGGATGAAATTGCTCACTATCATGAGAGGATTATCCGCATGTAATTGTTTAATGAAATTATTTATAGCATCAATGATATTTAGCTCAGAATTGGATCATTTGAACTTAGTACATATTGTTAAAGTACACTTGCGGAAATAATAAATCTAATTCTGTGAAACTTTGTAACCCTTTGATCGGGTTACTATGAATTAGTCCTTTTGACCTTCTACAGGAGTTTGGAGGAAAAAGGTCCTTTAGATGAGTAAAAAACATATTCCAGGGAATTAAGTAGTAGAAGACAAATGTGGGACACATCATGATTTTTGACTTGATTTTTTTGGGTACATTATCACTATCTATAACCAACTAATTTTGTCACACACACAAAAAAGGTACCCCACTAACATGTCTGTCCTTGACTGGGAACAAGGAGACTTCAGGGTTGGAAGAGAAAATTGCTTCACTTGGCGTGGAACTGCAGAAGAGGTGCTTATGTCCAAGTTGTGGTCTAGACAACGCAGAGGCACTGGATGGAATTCTTCAGGCCAATGATGGGAGTTAAAAACTGTAAGTATTCGCCTTTGATAACTGCATCTAATCTCTCTAGGTTACAGTCAGCATTGTAAGTAAGAATTTGTGTACCAAAACAGAAAATGAGGATTGATTTTAGCTTCTACAAATATGTGACACCTGTTCATAGTTCATGTTGCAATAGCTGCAATTGAGTCTATGCAAAATGAAGCATATAAATTGTGTTTTGGCAGAGGGGTTTAAAATGAGAACTCTTGGGTGCATAAAAAAATATTCGGTGGTATCTCAGGTTCTTGTAATTAATATTCATAATGAGGTTCATGAAAATAAAAAAGCTAGTCTGCGAAACTAGTGGATGTGTCAATGAAATAATGTAATGTATAATTAAATTAGATAAATGATAGAATATGTGGTGGGGTAAATTCAGATCTGCCGTGTGTAAAAGATAAATTCGTATTTACCCAGACATTAACTGACAGCACGGACCTGTCATCCTACTTGTTTGATACAGAAAGCCACGTCATCAGTAAACTCGTACTACGGATTAGGTCAGCCCTGCACGGCGTGACATCTGGTCATTGCGGCAACAGGTTATCCAGGATGGTAGTCGCTAGATCTCGATTGATATAGCAGTCACGTGTCCACGACTATCTGCACCACAAATTAGGTTAATCCTGAGTAGTTAACATCCTCGTGGTGAGGCACACAGCAGTTTAGGGACGTGTGTGCTGGATCATATCAGATACAACTAGCCACACGTTCTATCAAGTCCCCCACTGTGCGGATTAGGTTAGCCCAGTGCGGTTAAACATCCTTACAGTGTGTAGACCAGTTATGCAGTGCAACGCGTGCCTGATCAGATGTGATACAGACGGACACGTGCGCAAGCAGTGCCTACTCTGCGGATTAGGCTGACCTTGTGCGGTCGACATCCTCCAGTGCGACAATCAGTTACTCGGTACGGAAAAGGTGGTTGACAAGGTATACAAGTGTCGATCAGCCAATGGATGACACACGTGTCAGTCCATCATTACCGAAAGAATATTCAGAGTTTTAAGAGTAGTAAAGGACGAGCGAACATTCTCTTCTGTCAGGGAATTTGGCCAAACAACTGTCAGACTGCAACAGAATCAAGAACAATGGACAAGAAGTCACATGCAGTTCTCGATTACCAACGAGAAGCTGATAATCCGGAAGGTCAGTATATAAGTTGGAGTTCAGAAGAGGTACATGCTATTTTGCCCCCAAACTCCTCTTTTGCGCTTTCATACAGCTTTCTTCGATAAAAGACTTAGTCATCGGAGAGCCTTCCGGCCACTAGCGAGGGAAGGTCTTTGATAAAGGATGTTAGTCTGGAAGCTCAGCATTCAGATGACCCAATGGAAGTGTGTGCTGTGGAAAGGCCAAGTAAGCATCCCAAGAGGTCAGGTTTTCCGATGAGGACGAGAAAGGGATGGTATACCCACACGATGACCCACTTGTGGTGCACATGGTCATTGCCAATTTTAAGACAAGAAGGGTACTTATTGATAGCGGTAGCTCAGCTGATATTCCTTTCTTGCATGCGTTTGATCAGCTGAGGCTAGGGAGAGAAAGGCTAAGGCCAATGGCATCTCCGCTGGTGGGGTTTACCGGGGAGACAGTTTATCCAAAGGGGCAGATTGCCCTCCCGATGACTATGGGAGAAGAAGACAGCCAAGTGACTACCATGGTGGACTTCCTGGTAGTGGATTCACCCTCTGCATATAATGCCATCCTTGGGAGGGTACTTTTGAACAAGATCAAGGCAGTGATTTCCACACATCACCTCAAGGTTAAGTTTCCCACTCCCGAAGGAGTGGGAGATCAAAAAATAGCTCAGGAATGCTACAACTTCTCCGTCAGGCATCATCGGGAGGCATTGCTAGTAGAAGGCAGAGTAGAGGAGATGGAGAAACAGAGGATGGACTGTTAAACAACGACAGGTAACGTTTGAAATTTTGCCAAAGCCCTTAGGCAAACCATGTAAAACTACCCTTGTCATAATGTTTCATTACAAGTCTGAGTTGGACTTTTACTTTTTAATTTCAAAGTTGTGTTGTCTTGATTTTCAATAAATAAGTTGTCTCCTTGGTATGAATGAATATTAATGCAAGACTCTACTCGCTCTTACTAACATTGTATGTGTTATTAAGTGCTAAAGCACAAATAAGTTCAGCATTACGATGCAGATCAACCTCATGCTAGGGCTTGATTCAAGTCGCTAAGGCGAATGGTGCTAAGGCACAGGTCAGCTCAGCACCACGACCAAGTCGCTAAGGCGAATAGTGCTAAGGCAAAAGCAACCTCAGCACCACGATGCATCCCAATTCATGCTACGACATCATTAAAATCGCTAAGGCGATAAGTGCTAAGGCACAAGGGAGCTTTGCACCACGGTGAAGCCCAGCTCATGCTACGACATGGTTAAAATCGCTAAGGCAAAAAGTTCTAAGGCACAAAAGAGCTCTGCACCACGGTGCAGCCCAGTTCATGCTACGACATCATCAAAATCGCTAAGGCGATAAGTGCTAAGGCACAAGGGAGTTCTGCACCACGGTGCAGCCCAGCTCATGCTACAACATGGTTAAAATCGCTAAGGCGATAAGTGCTAAGGCACAAGTGAGCTCTACACCACGGTGCAGCTCAGTTCATGCTACAACATGATTCAAATCGCTAAGGCGAATGGTGCTAAGGCACAAGCGAGCTTAGCGTCACGATGCAGCTCAACTCATGCTACAGTATAATTCAAATCGCCAAGGCAAGTGGTGCTAAGGCACAGGCTAAGAGCACTACAATGAGACGACAAAACATAAAACTTAACAACATTAAAAACTAGAAACTGAAAAGTTGTAGTTCAACCCAATACTTGACAAAAATTAAAGAAAAACCGAGCTCAGTCGGTAAGGATAGTTCAAGGGAAATCAAAACTTTCCAAAAACACTATCTACTTTTCCTTGACAGTCTTATCAACTACAGTCTCCGCGGCAACAAAAGCCACAGCATCATGAATAATTTTATCGACTTCATTTGAAGTCGGGAGGTCTATTGGATCAGCGTTAGGATTCTTAGAGGTAACTTCAACATCCAGGTCATCACCTCCCTCATAAATAGCGGTGGAATCCTCCATAACTATCCCGAACTGCTGGATACTAAAATCCAAGTTCGGATATTTGCTAATGCATTGACGTCGCATCTCTTCAAAACCCTCGAAGTAGCTCGACGTCACCTTTTCCACATGCTCTTGTTGCTCCTTGTTCCGGATTTCCCGGAGCTGATTGAGACATTCTTCAGCCTTGATCAGGGTAGTAGAGGCTCTCTCCTCCCCCTGGATCTTCTCCACAACAACTTTTTCCAAGTCTTGAGACAGACGAGCACAATGAGCCACCTCTATTTTTAGCCTCTCCTCCTCAGACTTCAACTTTTCTTCAACGGCAAGTTTCTCCTTCACCAACTGCTCCAGCTCCATCTCCTTCTTCCTCAAGTTCAGCGCTGCAGCATCTCTTTCAGACTGAGCTTGCCTGATTTGGTGCTCAATATCCAGATTTTTTCTAATCAATTCCTCCTGCTGTTGCGAGGACTTAGTCACCTCTTGGGCTATAAAAACGCCCTTCATAAAAACCTGATGAAAGGGACGGATAAATACTTCATAAGAAAATGTTACAATTCCCATAGAATGAATACACATGCGCAACTTACCCTGCTCAGCTTAACCAAAAATTGTTGGCAAATGGTGGCAGGTGGTTGGTCATCTAAATACTTCATATCAGCTCTTGACGCGATGCATTTAGCCTTGGTAAAGGCATGATCGTCGTCAAACAAAACCATGGGCCCGTCGTCTTTCACTTGAGCCTTCCCGGAAGCCTTCCCCATTTTGTCTTCACCACCCTTCCGGGAAGGGACCACCCTTTGTTTCTTCAAGTCGGCCTCAGAGGGTTGCCCCAGCTCATCCATTGATTTTCCTGCCCCGGGTTCCTCTGTAGAGGGAACTGCAACAGCAACATTCAGAGGAAGGGTAAAAGAGACAACTTGAGGGACACGCCCAATGGTTCTCTTCCTCTTCACAGCAGCCTGGCTGGGGATCAGATTCCCCCTATCAGCTTTTAGACGAGCCAAAGCCTCTTTGCTTATTTTGGGAGCCATTGTCTGATCCAACGTCTCTGCAGTATCAATAATAATTCAGGGATTAGCTTAAATTGAAACCTAAGGGAATACAGCCAAAATACCTCTCTCTAAAAGCAATGCCTCACTTCCAACTTCTGGGCCGATGAGATAAACAGCGAGACTCTCTGAGGAGACGAGTTGGTCTGGGTCTTTAACACTGTGATTCTCTACGCAATCAACAAACTCCTTCTGTTCTAAGGAGATAGATGGTTTCTCCCTTGCTAAAACGCACGGAGAAAACAAATGTTAGAAAATGGATAAACAGAGAAAAGTCTACAAATCGACTGAAATAAGTTGCTTAGTGCTCACAAAGTAACGGGGGTATCCCTCATTTCCTCTGCACTCGGGGGATGAGCTCATCTTCCCAGCTCTGAGACTCCCACCCAGAGCCACCAATAAAGAAAATTTTGTTTTTCCATCCCTTAACTGCTAAGGGAAGCTTGCCAACAATCGACTGAGAGTGCGGTCTCTTACTGAAGTACCACCATCCCTCGGTAGAAGGAACCTTTTTGATAGAAAATAAATGACAAAAGGAGGACACACTCAAAGACTTCTGACCATCTGACACAGCTAACCACAAAATGGCGCAGCTGATGAGAAGCCTGTACCCATTGGGGGCCAGTTGCCCCGGGGCTAGACCAAATTTAGAAAGAACTTTCTTTATAATTTTTGGAAAAGGAAGCCGTAAGCCAGCCT
>NMUG010008227.1:0-11739 GCA_002855965.1 Monotropa hypopitys | reverse complement strand
CCATCATATGAACATGTATTTTAAGCTACACCAACATCCTCAAAACACAACAACAATCAGGATAGGCCAACACATATTACCAACTAGGAATTTAATCAAACATTCTCTTTAAAACTAGATGTGAAGCATGTGAACATACATCAACTGAAGCATCAATTATCACAAGTCTAAACATATATTTTCAGCCATCACATGAACAAGCATATCAGGTTTCACATAAATCCCCAACACCACAACAAATAAGATATGTGAGCATGCATTTCAACCAAGGGATTCCAAACAAGAATTTACATCCATCTAACATGTAACATGTAAATCAACAATTCTATAAAAGAAGGAAATCTACACACTCACCAATAATATGCAAGCACCAACGAACGAATCTACTGGATCGTCTTAGAAGACTCTGGCTTGTCTCCTGTTATACATTAAAAAGGGTATAAGAATTCTCCTTAAGTACTTAATATTCATTAAATACTTAATATTAGCTACTGACCTCTTTAGCCTCTGAAAACTCTTAATTCCCTCTTAAATAAGGTTTATAAGCAATATACTACGACCCTCTAATAAAAATTAGATTTCCCCCAAATTTTCACAAACCGGTATGGAAACCGGTATGCAACCAGTATACCGCCCGGCAAGGCGGCTGGCATGCCGGTTAGTTCATTTTTTCGTCTTTTATATAAAACCCAAGGCACTGTGCAAATTTACTAAGGCCGGTATGCAACCGGCATGCTGCCCGGTATACCGGTGGCTCACCGGTTAGAAATAGGCCTCTGTAACTCATGTTTTGCGACTTGTAGGCGAGGCCGGTATGGCATCCGGTATGCTGCCCGGTATACCGGCCGGTATACCGGTGTGCATACTGGTCAGTACGCAGAACAGCAGAAACTAAAAACTGCTAATCTCACTTCGGTTTTTATCTAAATCGATTTTTAGTCCACAAATTAAAGAAAACAAATACTCTAAAATGTAGTACTCATCTATTCTCAAATCATACTCAAATATGGACTTCAAAAATCAACTCTAACTCACCTAAATCCATGATTTTCAAAGTAGATCACAAAAATTCAGTGACTAAACGTGATTAATGAAAAATCCCTAATCTTGGCTTAATTAAGTACGAAATTAAAAATCCAAAACCATAGGGTTTACCTCAAGGTTGTTAAGAACAACTTTGAAGAAGAGATTTCCTCCAAACAACCTCAATCCTTGCCTTGATTTCTTGATTTCTCCAAGCCTCTCTCACTAATCCTCTCTAGCCACCAAGAACACTCCTTAACCCTAATGAGCCTTAACCTCTCTATATCACCCTAATCAGGTTTTTAAGTGAGCATTCCAATATTGCCCCTCATTCTAAATACTAATCACCCTTGCATGCCACCCTTTATCCCTAATATATATATATATATATTCATTTAAGGGATATTTTTATTATTATATAAAACCTTTATTAATTTACTAAAATTCCTTTACACCATTATTTCTTCTTCTTTTATTCTTTCAATATAAATAAATAAATCTAATTAAATAAAATGAAATAAATACGAGTATTATAGCTAAGGACTTGCTGAGCAGACAGTCTGCCGAACAGCCAACAAGGCTTCTGCCGAGCTTTGGCAATGCGGGGACCATTGCTTAGGACATTCTGATTGGTCGAAAGGGTTTATAAAGTAAGTACAAGTTTAAAGAACTAATTTCCCGGGCAACTAAACATGTAGCCGAGCTGAAAAGCTGAGGTAAGATAGGACGGACAGTCCCTTCTACCGAGCAGCAGTGCTCCGGCTAGTGCGAGGTCGGCAATACATGAAAAAGGGTGAATAATGTACTGTGGTGGTCCGAGCATGTATGCCGAGCTGAAATGAGTTCAGCCGGAGGGTCCAAAGGATAGTCCGGACTTGTTTTTCTAAGTGCTGAGCTCTGGGCATTTCTGTCGAGCTGAAATATTGAGGCTGAGGTGCTCCGGCAAAGCCAAGGGAGGCCTACCGAGTTGATTCTAGTGCGGCTAAGCCCTTTGATGGACTTTCCGAGCTGAAGTAAAGACTTAATATTATTACAGAAGGATTTGGAGATTACCTGAGTTGAGCTCTCAGTCCTGACTGGGTTACCGAGCTTCTCTCTGTCCGGAGGATGCTAGTCTGGGCAGTGGATGGAACAATGTGATCCGAAGGATTTGGAGAACTGTTGGAGGGATTGGGGCTGGTCGGACAAAAATTCTGGACTTAGGCAAGTGCTGGGTGAACAACGCTCTCTCTAGAGGGTAGCTCTTTCTTACTCTAGAACTTAATTGCACAGCGATGGGTCTGGTGGAGACTTGAATACTCTCAATGGCTTGTTTATATAGGAGTCTGAAGGTGTTCGGTGCATTAATGACCTGATTAGACCTTTCCTTAATCTTGCCGAATAGCGTAGTGACTTGTCCCATCCAAATCAGGTCTGCCGGATCACCTGAGCTCTGACATGCCAGTCTGATACCTACGACGTATTGTACCATCAGTCAGGCGACGGTTCAGTCCGGATGGGACTTCACACTACAACTCGACAGAGATGCTGCCGCACTGCCCGAGGTGTCCGGGTCTGGGCTTGGGCCGATCAGCGAGGCCTGAACCGAACTGGTCCGGCCTGCTTGGTTCTAGACAGCCTTGAATTGGGTCCCAACTTCTCTTTCTTTACACTTTAGCCCCTAATCGATTTTATTTTGTTGTTTTAAACCTCAACTTGATTTTAATGCCCCGTTTTAGCCCCAAATAATTTCTAATAAATTCCCAAAAATTCAAAAAATGCATCTTAGAAATATTCAACTTAATTTAGGCCTAATTATTAGGTCGGGGCCTCACACTAGACCCTTTATTACAAGAAGATCTGCTCACAAAAAGTTTCCATTGATTAGATGTATCTTCTTGTGGTTCTGGGAGTGATTGGCTTACTCCTGATTCATTTGCTTCCTTTTCAATTATTTTTGATGTTCCTGACTCTTTTTCTTCAAAATGTTCTGTAAAATTACTTCCTGGAGTGAATTGTACAAAACAATCTGCCAGAATTTACCCTTTAATTGCCGTGCATGAGATAAAATGAATATCAAACTCCCCGAGCTCAACAGACCAGTCTGCAACCCTTCCCAAAAAATCTGCCTTTTTAAATACAATTGTTAAGGGATGAGCGGTTGGGACTTCAATGATATGAGCTAGGAAGTAATGCATCAATTTCCTCGAGGCCACCACCAATGCCAAAATCAATTTCTCCAATGACAAGTATCTGGTTTTTGCATCAAGGAGTGTTTTGCTGACATAATAAATTGCTTTCTGCTGGGCATCTTTCTCTTTGACTAGAACAACACTAACTGCATGCTCAGATACTACAAGGTAAATCTTCAGCACATCCTCTAGTTCTGTTGTGACAATTAATGGGGGACTGGAAAGATACTTCTTTAATTATTGAAAAGCATTTTCACAGTCTTCTGTCCAGCTGTAGGTAGCTTGTTTTTTCAGCAATTGAAAGAAGGGTATACATTTGTCAGATGATCTTCTGATGAATCTGTTAAGCGCGACAACCATTCCTATAAGTCTCTGAACCTCCTTAGTCTTTTTAGTACTTTGGAGATTTTGCAAGGCTGTAATCTGGTCTGGATTTGCTTCAATTCCTCTCCTTGTGACTAGATGACCCAGAAATTTCCCTAAACTAATACCAAAAGCACATTTTGAGGCATTAAGTTTCAATTTAAAATTTCTGAGTACCTCAAATGTTTGATGCAAGTCTCCGAGATGTGATTCTGATTATTTGGACTTAATCACCATGTCATCAATATAATCTTCCAGATTCTTTTCAATCATTTCTTTGAACATCTTTGTTGCAAGCCTCTGATATGTTGCTCCAACATTTCTTAAACCAAAAGGCATCACTCTATAGCAATAAATACCCCTTGGAGTAATGAATGAAGTCTTTTCTTGATCAGGCTCAAACATTACTATTTGGTGATATTCTCTATAGGCATCCAAGAAGCTCATTCTCTGAAACCCAGCAGTTGCATCCTCCAATTGATCAATGTTCGGTAAAGGAAAGCTGTCTTTTGGGCAAGCTTTATTGAGATCTGTAAAATCCACACAGACTCTCCACTTGTCATTTTTTTTTTCACTATCACCGTATTAGCCAACCAGTCTGGATAATACACCTCCCAAATTGCTCATGTCTTTAAAATATTGTCCACCTCCTCAATGACTGCATCCATATGATGCATAGCCGACCTTCGTCTCATCTGCATAACTAGTTTGAAACTTGGGTTGACATTCAAATGATGGCATATTACTTTTGGATCAATTCCGGGCATTTCTTGAGGTGTCCATACAAATATATTAATATGATCTGTGAGACCTGCATCTCATTTTATGCATTATTTGTATTAATTAAAATTTATTAAGAGCAATTAAATTTTTTATGATAATTAAATAATTATCGAAGCGATTAATTGTGAGTCGGGCTGTAAATTTAAAATTTCTCAGAATCGGGTTTAATTATTGAGTTTGAAAAAAGAATGAAATTAGAAATTAAAAATTTCTCGGAAACAAGTTTAATTATCGGAAGTGAAAATAGAAATACGCAAAATTTAAGATAAAGATTTGAAATTTTTAAATCATAACAGTTATTTTATTTAAATAAGAATTTCAAGTTTTAAACTATAATTTAAGTAGTAAAAAAGAAAGAAAGAAAAGAGTGAGCAGCATAGGTGCCCCCCCCCCCCCCAATTCCTAATTGGTGTCGCAAAGGGGGAGGGGATATTACAAGTGGTGTAATACAGTACACATGCATGTGCCCCCATTCAACACATTGTATCGCAGGGGAAAAACCCAACTGAACCGTGCGATAGAATTCAGTGAGCGAGAGAGAGAAGGCAACCGACTGGGAAGAGAGCGAGAGAATAAAGCGAGGGAAAGGGCGAGGACCAAGAGAGAGCAGCGGCGGAGGGCTGTGGCAACGAGTGGCGGACGGAGGTAGGAGCAGCGGCAGCTCGCGGTGGTGCACGGCTGTGCGCGGGAGGCTGCGCTGCAGCGGAGAAAAAGCGAAGAGGACAGCTAACAACGGCGTGCGGCGTGCAGTGGTAGTGCGCGGCATCAGAGAGGACGATCGGCGACGCAAAGGTATATACGCATATATATATTCTGTTTGTTGCGTATTCGATTTTTTTAGGGAAGTTGATAAGTATATATGATGCATATGTATGTATAGACTATTGTGGAGGGGTAAAGTGTAGATGACACGTGGCAGTACAGATTTATCAGCTGTTGAAGTTATTTAGTGCGGCCAGAATATTAGTAGTGCTGAGATTGATGAAAAGGTCATATTTCCTTGCGTGGCACCGCGGATAAGGTCATCTCTGTGAGATTAGGACATCTGCGCGGGGTGTTCCTTGGGAGTATTGACATTGCTGATTGGGTTATCTATGATGAGATGATAACATGTCCAACAGGGAAGAACCTGTTCAGGGACATTCTTGTCAGATTATGGATGGTCTGGTTGGAATAAGTGTAAAAGGATTAATGTTGAGACCTTAGCTGAGGTGATATAGCCAGCTCATGCACGTAATCGACTGCAGCACGGTCAGGATTCGGCCGAGAAGGCTATCCTGGTAGTGCGGTTGTGAGGGTGTGCGGGGTGGATCACACGGGCAAGGTAAGCTTTACGTTGATCAGCGCAGGAGCTTGTCTGCGCGACAAGTATCTTCGGCGCGGGATTTTGAGTGTACGACAGTGATACGTCTGGGAATTAATTGGCCAGTCTGTGACCATAAATGCACGTATTATGTTCATACTGTCAGAGGAATCATTTTGACCTGATTAAGAGAAGAAGTTCTAGAGATGTAAAAGGGACTGAAGACGAGGAGTCTTTTGTCCATATTCATTTCCCCTCTTTGATGAGAAATCAAGGAGTTGGAAGGTCACCATTAATGAAGAGAGCAGAGATACAAAAGGCATTTTTCTTGACCTGTGAAAGGTATGGTCTCAGATATTCTCTCAGTTTACTTCTCTCTTTCGATAAGCATTTTGTTTCTCCATTTGGGACTAACTTAATCATCGGAGGGTCTTCCAAGCCACAGTGGCAGGGGGTCTTCTAACGGTTTTCTTTGGTTGCAGAGAGTTCATGTCAGGTTGAATACAAGCAAGGAATTTATCAAGGAAAGGATCCTAAGTTCAGTACAATAGAAGCACTCAATGACAGTGAAAATTATCACCGTCAACAATTGGCACCGCCTGTGGAAAACCACACCAATTTTGAAGTAAAGTTGTTGTCTAAAAGTTTGAAGCAAAAATGGCAATTATCGGAGAAAATGAAGCCGAACAGATACCGGAAGGAGGGAGAAATGCCGGGGATGGGCGTGGAACCCAAGAGAATGATCACACTCCACCCCCAGCCCACAGGAAGACAAAGGGACACTCACGGTTCCGTATTTATCTGAGAGGAGGTTCAAGCAGGCCATAGGATGTGGGGACGACCGATGTTGTCCATGACGAGAATGAGGATCGCATAGATATCCAGGATGATTACGATATGGAGGATGCAAGTTCAAGTCGTTCCAGGTCTTTGGGTTCTCAATCTCAATCCAAATCCAAGTCTGCTAGGAATGAGGACCTGACTGAATTGGTCAGGGCCTAGGGGGAAACGATACGACATTTGGAACTCCAAGTGCAGAAGATGGAGCGTCAGAAGGGCAATGTGCCCCAGGGAAATTGACCCTTGGTTATCCCTGGAAGGCAGAACGTCCACACCCGGCCTAGGACACGTGGAGGCCAGAGAATGGCTCATAATGTTCGGAGGCAGGGGGGAGTGGAAAACGTTCGAAGGCCAGTCGATGGGGAAAACAGTGGGATGCAGGCTCCACCCCCTCCTTCGAGAAGGGAGAGGGAGGTTAGGGATCCTCCACAACCCAGTGAGCACCAGAGCGGGACACAAAGCAGAGGCTCGCGCCGCAACAACGGCCTCGGCCGGCTAGATCAGTAAATTCAGTACCGAATTTGAGAGATCACTTGCGCAACAGGGCCCAGGCCAGATCTGCTCAAAACCTGGAGAATGTTAATCCTCAAGTGGAATATTTGCGAAGGTGGATAGATGAAAGGTTTAGGGGAAGGGCAACGCCCCAGGAGAGTGCGAGAAAGGAAATCCAACAGATCACGTCAACTCCCTTGTCTCGTGAAATTTCAGACTATAGAATTCCAAGGGGCTTCTCTTTGCCCAACTTTCCAAAGTATGATGGAAAGGTGGACCCAGTGGCCCATCTGAAAGATTTCCAACAGGCTCTCATCCTTTATGAGGGTGATGAGTTTCTTTATTGTAGGATTTTTGCGTCCAGCCTGGGACGCATGGCTCTAAGTTGGTATCATAAACTGCCCGCACAATCCGTCACCGGTTGGGCTCAGCTAGCAGAACTATTTGTGGGACGTTTCATGACCAGCCGCGCAGCTCTAAAACACTTTGATTCTTTGACTTCGTTGAGAAAACGATCGAATGAATCCCTTCGCGAGTATGCGGGCAGGTATGTGGAAGTCTATAATGATGTGGAGAATTGCACGGAAAAGCAAGCAGTGGCGATGTTCAGGCTAGGGCTTTCCTTTGGTGAGAAGCTAAGGGAATCCTTAGCCCTGAACCCAGTGGAGTCCTTTCCCGAGCTCATGGAAAGGGTTGAACAACATGCTAAGTTGGAAGAGGAAGGTAACAGGGAGGCAAGCCGCACTGCCAATAGAACTCACCGCGCTAACATTGTTGAGTCAGCCGAAAAGAAGAAGAAGCAGAAAAGGTCAGCGCGGCCTCAGTCTCCCGAGAAGGAAGTTAGTGCGGCGCCAGCACCGACCGCATAGCAAGCCAATTTCAACGGGTTGCCCGCGCTGAGGATGGGAAGGCCAGGCCCAACCTCATACAAGGTAATTCGAACTGAATTTAACACCCCAATTTTTCGGATGATATTCCCATTGCAGGAAGAGCCATTTTGGAAGTGGCCCGCTAGGCAGGGAGGAAATCGAGCAGAGCTGGAAGCAACAGGTCTGAGGTGCAGTTACCATAGAGAATATGGTCACAAGACCGAAAACTGTAGAATATTCAAACAGTTCCTAGAAGAACTTGTGGAGGCAGGTCATTTGAAGCAATACCTAGCTCAACCCCCTGCGCAGGACAATAGGAAGGTAAGGGTGGTGAGAGACGGTGATCGCTCAGATGAGAACCTACCTCCAGTCGGTGTAATTCGTGTTATCCATAGAGGCGAAGAGCAGGTTTTACTCCAAGAGTCCAGAGCTTTGCAAAGAAAACAGGCTTCAGAGCAACATGTGCTACAGCTTGGTCAGAAGAGCCAGAGGGAGAATGATGGATGTACAGCACAGATAGCTTTTTCAGATGAGGATTTGGAGGGAGTCACAGTGCCGCATAACGACTCCCTGGTCGTTACCTTGAACATCAACAGGTTTGACACTGAAAGAATATTGATAGACCAAGGCAGTTCTACGGACATCTTGTATTTGCAAGCGTCTTTGAAGATGGGTCTTTCTCAAGCGGATCTAAGGGAAGTGCTGATTCCCTTGATTGGTTTCAGCGCGGAACCCGTCTGGCCCCTCGGTTCCATAGTGCTGCCATTCAGGGCAGGGCATGTCACCAAAGACGTGGAGTTCTTGGTCACCGATGTCCCGTCGGCTTACAACGCAATTATAGGAAGGACATGGATGCATAAGATGGGTGCTATCCCATCCACTTATCATCAGTTGATCAAGTTCCCAGGCCCTAAAGGGATAGAGAGCATTCGGGGGAATCAGAAATCATCCTGAAATTGCTTTCTGGCTTCTATCAAGGCAGGTCCTAAATGCGATCAGGTTAAGTCCATTGAAGTACCCGACCTGCCCGTTTTAGAGGATGTGGGCGTGGACCCCAGTGCCCGTGTGGTCGAGAACTTGAGAAAAGTTCCTGCCCATGAATCTGACACTAACAGGTATTTTCTCTTAGGGGATGAGCTCTCGGGGATGGAGGCCCTTGAGTATAAAAGAATGCTTAAAGAAAATATTGATGTACTCGCTTGGACTCCAGCAGAGATGCCTGGGGTTGAGCCAAGCATAATATGTCATCATCTCAACGTGGATCCGTGCCACAAACCGGTAATGCAAAGGAGAAGACGCTCAACCGTGCACCACGCCGAAGCTGTGATGAAGGAAGTTAGCCGTTTGTTGGAAGCCAAAGCTATCAGGGAAGTGTACTATCCCAAATGGTTGTCTAACACCGTCGTAGTGAAGAAGAAGAATGGAGCATGGAGGGTTTGCATAGATTTCACTAGCCTCAACAAGGCATGTCCGAAAGACAGTTTTCCCATGCCCAAGATTGACCAGCTAGTGGACTCCACAGCAGGATATGCGCGGATGAGTTTTTTGGATGCATTCAGAGGTTATCACCAGATCACCATGTACGAACCAGACCAGGAGAAAACTGCCTTCATCACTCCTCTTGGTCTGTATTGTTACAGGGTGATGCCATTTGGACTCAGGAACGCGGGTGCAACCTACCAGAGATTGACCACACTTATGTTCAAAGAGTTGCTGGGAAAGACCATGGAGGTATATATCGATAATATGGTGGTGAAATCCAAGGAGTCGGGATCCCACATATTCGATTTATGTCAGACCTTCTGTATTCTGCGGCAGTACGGCTTGAAGCTCAACGCCTCTAAGTGTGCTTTCGGGGTCAGTTCGGGCAAGTTCTTAGGACATCTCGTCACCAGAAGAGGCATTGAGGCAGATCCCAGTCAGATTGTTGCGCTGCAAAATCTCCAAAGTCCGAGAACGACTAAGGAGGTGCAGCGTCTGACCGGGATGGTTGCCGCTCTGAACAGATTCATAAGCCGGTCTTCCGACAGATACAGACCTTTCTTTCAGCTGCTGAGTAAGAGTGCGACCTACTCATGGGGGGCAGATTGTGAAAATGCTTTCCAGGAGTTGAAGAAGTATTTATCAGAGCCTCCTTTGATCTCCACACCAATTCTTGGGGAGAAGCTGACAACATACTTAGCCGTTTCAGATCATGCAATCAGCGCAGTTTTGATCAAGGAGGAAGAAGGAAAGCAAATGCCTGTTTATTATGTGAGCAAAACCTTGCTTGATGCCGAAACCAGGTACTTACCACTCGAAAAATTGATCTTTGCCTTGGTTATGGATTCGCGCAAGCTACATCACTATTTCCTAGCCCATCCGATTGAAGTACCAATGCTCCATCCGATCGGGACTGTCCTGAGAAAGGCAGACCTGTCCGGGAGGGTCGCAACGTGGTCGGTGGAGCTTGGCGTGTATGATATCAGGTTTGTGCCCCGCACTGCCATTAAGGGACAGATACTAGCAGATTTCGTAGCGGAGTTTTCCGCAGTACTAGCCCACACGGAAGCGCGGCACAACCTAGCAGAGGAGAACCCCGTACACCCTGAGTTGCAAATTGATGATCCACCCATAGGTGAGTTATGGAAGATCTATGTGGATGGATCAGCTTGCAACAAAGGGTCAGGTATTGGAGTGGTGATGATATCACCAGAGTCTGTTGTTTTAGAACAGTCAGTCCGGTTGGCATTCAGAGCCTCAAATAACGAAGCAGAATATGAGGCCATGCTAGCAGGACTCTCTAGCGTACATAAATGTGGGGCCCAACATGTTGTGGTTCATTGCGACAGCCAGTTGGTGGTGAACCAATTGTCAGGGGAATATGCTACTAAAGACGACAGAATGGCCCAATATGCCGCTGCAGTAAAGCAAAAAATGAAGGATTTTAAAACCGCACGTATTGTGCAGATCACCTCCAAGCAGAACAGCCATGCGGATGCTTTGGCATGTCTTGCCTCATCAGTTCCAGCAGAGTTCCACCGTACCATTAGTGTGGACTCTCTCGCAAGGCCGAGCATTCAAATTGAAGCTACATAAGAGGTTCATGATATCGAATTGGGTCCCAGCTAGATGGACCCCATTTGTACCTACCTGAGAAAAGACAAATTACCCGAAGACAAGAAGGAAGCTCATAGGATCAAGGTAAAGTCATCCCGTTTCTGGATCTCCCCAGAGGGACACATGTACAGAAAGTCTTTCACCAGACCCTATTTGCACTGCGTGCACCCATCAATGGTCCAACAATTTCTCTATGAAATCCATTAGGGGGTGTGCGGTAGCCATGCTGGAGGACGGTCTTTAGCACACAGATCCATTTCTCAAGGGTACTGGTGGCCCTACATGCAGGAAGATGCTAGAGTCTATGTTCAGCAATGTGACAAGTGCCAGAGGTTTTCACCTATCATTTACACACCTTCAGCAGATTTGGCGCCACTTACAAGTCCATGGCTATTCGCCCAGTGGGGTCTGGATATTGTGGGTCCGCTGCCGACTGCGCGGGGGCCGTGAAATATTTACTTGTAGGAACTGATTATTTTACCAAGTGGATTGAAGCAGAGCCGCTGGCCAAGATCACGGAACAGAACACAGAGAAGTTTGTCTGGAAGAACATCATTACACGGTTTGGAGTTCCTTATGCCATAGTTTCAGATAATGGCACGCAATTTCAAGACCGTTTCAAAAAATTCTGTTCTACCTACAAAATTAAGAACTATTATGCATCTGTCAGTTATCCACAGTGCAATGGCCAGACGGAGACTTCCAATAAGACCGTATTAGACGAAATCAAGAAGAGGTTGGAGAAGGCAAAGGGCGCGTGGGTTGACGAGTTTCCACTTGTACTCTGGGCTTACCG
>NMUG010008226.1:0-11739 GCA_002855965.1 Monotropa hypopitys | reverse complement strand
TCTGTGATCTATTTTCTGCAAATCTCTATGTATTATCATAAAACACATTTTGAATGCATGTACCAGTTCTGATTTTTAAATAAATGATTGGATGAAACTTGAGTGGTTCACTTAACAATCGAAATTCCATGAAATAAAGCGAATGTGATCTGATCATGTGGTTGCTGATATAGAAATAACACCAAATTTGGAGAGAATAATATAATTAATAGGATGTTAAATTCTAATGGCTTAGATCGAATAATCGTAAGAACCATTACGCACTTACCTTTCAACTATATACATCGCTATAAATTCTATATGAACTGAGTTAGTATACTATAGTATAATGTAAGGTAATCATGCCATGACAACTCAAGGATGACGATCCACACCATTAAGTGTATTTAGAACATGTTCATAAGGTGTTGTGAGAAATTTTATGGAATAAAAGTTCACAGAGGGGCTTCATCCGATTAGATTTCGCTTTATTTCAAAGAATTTCGGTGGTATAGTAAACCACTCAAGTGACTTACATTCATTTCTTTAAATATCAGAACTGACAGATGCATTCAGAACATGTTTTAAGGTACTATGTGAAGATTCACAAGAAAATAGTTCACATATGTGCTTGATATGTTGGAGAAAAGAGAGCGACATGCGTCTAAAATACCCAAAATTATTCGATTAAAGTATAAATTTTATTCTTTAGTCTTTTATGCAACTCATTTTTAAGTTTGAAGGACCAAACTTTGTAAAAGGTGGGGAGAATGTGAGGCCCCGACACAATAAATAAAGCCTAAAATAAGTTCAATTATTTTCTAGAATTTTTAGGAATTTTCGGGAATTTATTTAAGGCTAAATAGACATCAAAGTAAAATTTGAGGTTTAAATCAATAAAGAATAATCAATTAGGGGCTAAACCGTAAGAAAAAAAAGATAAAGGATGCAATCTAGGCCCTGTCCGGAAGTTAGTGGACCGGACCAGTTCGGTTTGGACCGTGGCCGATCGGCCGAGCCCAGATCCGGACCTCTTTGGTTATGCGACAGCAGCTCTACCGAGTTGCAGCGTCAGGTCCCATCCAGACTGACAGAGCCGCCTGACTGATGGGACAACTCAGTTGCAGGTTCAGACTGACACATTCAAAGCTCAGTTGACCCGCAAGCCTGACTCAGATTAGACATGTCACTAAGCAGTTCGGTAGGATTAAGGAGTCGTCAATCAACCCATTAAATGCACCTAACCCTCCGAATTACTATATAAACAACCCATTACCCCAGCATTCAATTACCACCAAACTCATCCTCCTTGCATTCAAAGCTTGTAGTGAGAGAAAGTCATCCTCCCAAACAGTCTGTGTTCGGCAGGCCTTAACCAACTCCAGAACACTTGTTCGGTCACTCTTGAACTCTTTAGCAACTCCTATACCCTTCCCCCAGACCACCTTGCATCTAGTCCAAGAGATCTCTACTGCCAGGACCAACATCCTCTGGACAAAAAATAGCTCAGCAACCCATGTGGGAGACTAGGAGCTCAAATTAGGTAACTTATAGTCCTTCAGTTATGATTTTTATCATGTCTTGTCCTTATTTCTATTTGTCAAGTCCACCAAAGGACTTGGCCATGCTAAATTTAGCTCGCAACCTTCCTTTGGCTCTGCCGAAGCATCCTGGTTTTAATACTTTAGTTCAACAGACATGTCCAGTGCTCAACACTTAGACAAATAGTCCGAACTACCCTTTGGACCCTCCAGCTAAACTCATTTCAACTCAGCACATATGCTTGGACCACCATGGAATGTCACTAACCCCTTTTTAGAGCATTGCCGACCTCCCACTTGCCGGAGCACTTGTTCTCGGCAGAAGGGACTGTCCGTTCTTGGGAAACCTTGCTCCTTGAGCTCGGCTATATGTCCAGTTGTTTGTACAATTAGTCCTAAGGCTTTGTAATTATCCTATTAATCTTTTCCACCAATCTAAATAACCAAAATACTGTTTCCCACACTGCTAGAGTTGCCTTTGTTCCTTTGGCAGATTGGCCCACTATGAGACCAATAGTCTTTGCTCGGCTGCTCGACAAAGCTTTGAAAATACATCCAGTAGCCTATTTACTGCTTCGACATCTCGGCAACAGGGCCCTTCGGTCCAGAAGTCCTTGGTCCAATAATAAAGATCAGTCAACCAGTACCTGACTAGTTCACCCTTCGTCCAATTCGACCAATTATCTTTGAGGTCATTCTGGATGACCAGAATGCCCTCCGGACTAATCTAAGACCATGCAGTCTATTCCCGAACTAAAAGCAGTCGACGATTGTCCTTCGGACAGCCGGCCTTCAGCCAAGAGTAGTCTGGCCAAGTTTGGTCCAGCAGATCAGCTCGACAAGTACCTTAACAGTCTGACAGAAGCTTAGAAATGATTCATTATGTTATACTGGCAGATTTGAGGTGATTAGAAAAAAACTTGGAAGGAAGTCATACCAAGAAAAAGGTGAATCTCTATATGTCGTTGTTACTCGTACAATTTTAAAGCATGCTAACATTTACAAATGTATGATTTATGATATTGAGCACTTCAATGTATTATGTTCATCTATTTAAAAGTAAAAATAGCATGCACTCTTTTATTAACATGGATTGGCAAAACGGAAATACATTTTATGATTGAACGGTATGAATAGTGACACAATGGCTCGCCGCCGGTGACAGGGTCAGAAACTGGCGAGGTGGGGGTAATAAGGGTGGGATCATGACCATATGATCAAAGAGTGATATCATACTATCTCTCTATTTGGGGTCGCTCCCTAAGCTACTGGGACCGTGAAGAGGAACATGATAAGATCATGTCGGGAAATCCAAAATGAAAAATGGAAACATGCAAAAAAAAAGTAAGTTATGCGCTGACGGACGTTTCACGAAGGCCATAGGCTTAACTTATTAATCACGGGCAATTATAGGAATTGGGCTAATGAGCCACTCACTTACTATGTTGAAAAAGGAAGAAAAATGGATTTTAATAACTTATATTGTTTATCTGTGGAAACTAGTAACCTTAGCATGTCTTGATTCACTCTAGCTTTATGCTTATACATTTTCTAAAAATCTTTTCAGGTACCAAAGAGGATTAACTGGGAGGATTAGACTTTTTACACTTTTGATGTATTCTTTATTTTATTGTAAGGGTCGTTATGAGCCTTTTGAAGTTATAACAGCAAGAAGCATATTGGGTAATCAATCTTATGTATACAATGTATTTTTTTCAATGCTTCTACATCTTTTATATTATTGTGATGGGATCCCTTTACTCATTATTAGTAGGCCTTTGCGAGTTTGCTCGTTGGCCGATCATGACCCGTTTGGTCTTAGGTCGTGACATCTGGTCTCCATGAAATTTGCTGGTATGAAATCGATGTGAGGTGTCATGTATGAGGTTGTGTAGGTGTGGATGGATGGGTATGCTGTCATTAGGAAATGGTGGAATATAGAAAAATATTCAAATTATATATACATAGTTGAGCCTCTGAGTGTTGTCGTGCATGAATTTTGTAAAACTCCTAATCAAATGAGTTTGTTAGAAAGAGGAGAAGAGATAGATCGGGAGAGAGAGAAGGTGCAAAAGAGAAAGAGAAGTTCTGATTTGCATAGGTGTATTCACGAAGAATATGCACATTAGAGGGAGATAGAGAAAATTCAAGTTCGTGTCAAAACTTATGAATTTTATTTTAGCCATCTGATGTAAGAAAGTTCAAATCTAAATTTACAGAAATATTGTAAATCTTCAGTAGAACATCTACTTAAATTTTGGTATAAAAATCAGTTTGGCGAGAAAACCCAGAAGTTGCAGAGTTGGAATTCGGGTTCTGTGAATTTTCTTAGATACGGATATTTGGGAAAGCTATGATACCAGTATCCTAGAAAAGAGCATAAAACTGGTATCTCAGAGGTTAAGAAATTGATATCCGGGAATGCTGTGATACTGATATCGAGATTGTTAGGATACTGGTATCCCGGACTATGGTATCATGGAGAATGACAGGAAACCGGTATCCTAGTGTTGTTCTTGATACCGGTATCCGGGCTATTCTATGATACCAGTATCTGATGCTTCGAGAAGAAATTGAAAATTTAGAAAAATTCGTAATTTTGGAGTTTTTAATAAAAAGCGCAGTAGGTTATTAAATAGGGAAAATTACCAATTCTCATATTGGGCATGTTTCTAGGTGTGATGGAGCCGAGGAGTGTCTTGGAGAATTCTGCTACAAGGTGAGTACTTTTATGATTAATATAATATAAAGTAGTTATTGTTGGGGGCCGAACCAAAGAGAAGTCGGAGCCACAACCTCCTCTGGGAGGACCAAAGCACATGCCAGAGATAAGATGGCCGAGTAGAGACAGGGCCTACGAAAGGGGCTCCAGGGGGCTCGCTTCGGCATCAAGCTCGCAGTCGAGAGATGGCTCCTCGTTAACAACACATCAGTAACCAAACAAAGGGGGACCGACGAAGGGGATTCCCCCTAGGGCTCACCTCGGTGCAGAAGGTTCAATACAGCTCCTTGTCGATGGGTCAGCAATGCCTAAGGGTGCTCCTTCGGCCAGACAGGACAAAATCCTCGAATGCAATGGAGATTCCCTAGAGGAACAGCATCTCGGATTCTACACACATGGTAGACACACGCCTGACACAGAGATCAGCTTTTCCGTGATTCCCGTAGCACATCACACATACTTTTCAGCTTTTCTGCTGCCCAATGCTATCAGGCGGCGCCGCCTAACACTGTCAGAGGACGACCTATCGGGTGGTTACTCAGGCGCATAGAGGGGACAGGTGCACTGTCCAATAGCACAGAAGGGAAGCTCACTCACGTTGAAGCGCATATCGCACACTCTCCAATGGTTCTATAAATAGAGGAGAGCATTCAATGCTTGAGGTACACTCTCTCACCCAACCAAAGCTCTGTCAAATTACTTTCTCTATATCTATCCAATCCCTTGCTGACTTAGCCATCGGAGGGTTCACGGGAGACATTTGCCGGTAGCCTAATGTGTTCTCTTTTGCAGTACAACACAGCCCATCTCCTCTGCTAGCAAATTGTAACCACTGCAAGAAAGGCTTACACCCAACAATTGGCGACTCTGCTAGGGATACCTTTCTTAAACTCTCAAACTCTCTATTCTAGCTCAAAGATGGCCTCAAAGAACCAAAACTCGAAAGGGAATCAATCTGATGGCCGAAGGGCCAAGGGAAAAGGGATTTCAAGGTAGGAGGATTCTGTTGTCCGTAAGCCCGAACAGTCCCTTGCCGACGATGACAGCCACCATACCAACACGTGATCTAACCCCCTGGCCAAGCTCACTATGAGGCAGTACATTCGTAAGTTGGAAGGTGACTTGGGTCGTAGGGACCACCAACTCGACTCCCTCATAAACGAGATGACCCTCCTAAGGAAGGCCACCAAGAAGAGGAGAATGGCTCATGCACCAAGTCGTGCCGAGGAGGATGAGCGAGAGTACCAGGTGCCTTCCCAAAGTAGAAACAGATCTGAACAAGACAAGCCCTCTGTCTTGAACAAACTTGGAAGAAGGGAGGAGGAAGTCCCTGTCCGGCAGAGGGTTAACGAGGACCGTCGCGTCAGGTGCCGAGTCTCGCCTCCCCGGCATAGGGACGAGTATTCAGCCGAAAGCCATCGGCTAGATGTCTTTGATTGCCTCGGTCCTAATGCGGTCCCAGCGGCTCAGAGACCTCGCCAGTACGGGAGCTATCACCACTCAAGAACCAGAGGCACATCGGTCAAGGAGACAACCAGGTACTTTATTCAGAGCAAGAAGTGACTCAGAGGAGGAGAAGGGAGGTCCTCTCAGC
This sequence comes from Monotropa hypopitys, assembly GCA_002855965.1. Taxonomy (NCBI): domain Eukaryota; kingdom Viridiplantae; phylum Streptophyta; class Magnoliopsida; order Ericales; family Ericaceae; genus Monotropa; species Monotropa hypopitys. Next base: position 5,903 of record NMUG010008226.1, on the reverse strand, counting down.
TCAAACCTATGAGTTGTGCTGACAGGAAAAAGTTCCCTGCTCCCTGTTTTCACTAGAGATTGAAGCCATGAGACCTCTGACAGGCTTCTCTGTCCTCAAATTCAATAAGTATGATCCCAAAATGGATTCATACACCCACATTATACATTTCAGGTAGATGATGACCCTCTACTTAGGGGAGGATGTCCTGATGTGCAAGCTCTTTCCTTCCAGCCTAGGAGAGATTGGATTGCTTTGGTTTGACCGATGGTTTGACCGATTGCCCGTGTGGTCCATCTCTTCGTGGAAAGACCTCTCAATGGCCTTCTTGGCTCGGTTCATCACCAGTTCCAGGGTTAACAAGGGGGTTGATTCTCTCCTCTACCTACGGCGAGCGAGGTCAGAATCTCTGCGCTAATACGCAGCCCGATATTGCGACCTCTACAATGAGATTGAAAATTGCGATCAAAAAATCGCGGTGACGTCATTCAAGCTCGGCCTAGATCACTCTAGCTGAGAGTTTGAAGATCTGATGATGTTCCCCTCAGCCACCATGAATGAGCTCATGGCCAGAATCGAGCTCCACGCAGAACTTGAAGAGGCCAAGGAGGAGAGGAGTAGAGCCGATCAATGCTCCGACCACGGTTCTAACAACAATAGTATGGTCAGAAGAAAAGAGACCAACATTGTCCATCCAGGGGAGCCATGAACATACAAAACATAAGAATTCGTAGCCCACACCACCATCTTCAAACAACCAACATTTATGCTCCCTCGCAAAATCGAAAAGGAGCCATTTTTCAGATGGCCGGAGAAGTAATTGGGGCCCCCAGAGGGGGAAATGACAAATTCAGATGCTCCTACCACAGGGAGAAAGGACACATGACGACCAATTGCCGAGCCTACAAGGATTTCCTTGAGGAGATGGTCACTGCTGGCCACCTTGGAGAATATGTTGATACGGAGAAAACTGCTACAGATGTGCCGAAGGATAATCCAAAGCCGTCCCTACACATCATCAACGTGATCCACGGAATGGTGGATCACTGACGAGAAGAGCATCTCCGGTTAGATCTCAAGTAAATAGAGGCAAAGGAAGTCCTGGTCATGCAGCTCATGCCCAAGAAGCCGATGTCGGACTCCAGGAATTCTATTACATTCTCAGATAGGGACTCTGGTAGGGTTCAACGCCCTCACGACAACGTGCTAGTCATCACCCTATAGGTTGCCAACTGCCAAGTCCGAAGGGTCCTCATTGACCTCGGCAACTCGGCAGGCGTCATGTATTATTCCCTGTTCAAGAAAATGGGGTACATTGTAGAAGACTTACTACCAACCGACGTATCACTAGTGGGGTTCAATGCGGCTTCCGTCTGGCCGATTGGAAAAATCCTCATCCCAATGACCATTGGCTCAGTCACTACCAAGGTGGAATTTGTGGTGGTCGACGTCCCATCACCCTACGATGCAATTCTGGGCCGAATGGTCCATAGCATCAAGGGAGTGGCTTCCACATACCACCAGGTCATCAAATTCATTGGCAGTAAAAGGGTTGAAGAGCTTAGGGGAGACCAAATGTCTGCCAAGTAGTGCTATATCGTTGCTGTCAAAGGCAAGGTCACCCTTGAGCAGGTTCAATGGGTGGAGGTTCTGGACCAACCGGTGTTGGAGGACGTCGGTACAAGCGCCTCAGCAAAATCAATTGAGGACCTTGTCACTGTTCCTCTAAGCACTGATGATCTGGAGAACTTCTTTCTTATCGGCTCTCACTTGGTCGAAGCAGACAAGGAGGCTATGGTCAACTTCCTGAAGCAGAACGTGGAGGTGTTCGCCTGGACGCTCTACAAAATGCTGGGGGTGGATTCAGATTTCATCAGCCATCATCTCAACGTCCGGCCAGAATGTTGTTCTGTCATCTAGAACGTTCGGTGATCGGCAGCTGCTCATGCCAACGCCATCATAGAGGAAGTAGACTGCCTAACTGAAGTGCAGGCAATCTGAGAAGTTCACTATCCCACCTGGTTGGCCAACACAGTGGTGGTTAAAAAGAAGACCGGCAAGTGGAGGGTTTGTGTAGATTACACTAACCTCAATGAAGCTTGCCCCAAAGACAGCTTTCCAGTGCCCAGGATAGATCAACTGGTTGATTCAACAGTCGTACATCCCCGAATGAGCTTCATGGATGCCTACCAAGGGTATCATCAGATTGCGATATTCGGCCCGGACCAGAAGAAGATATCATTTATTACACCAAGGGGACTCTTCTGCTATAGGGTCATGCCCTTCGGCCTCAAGAATGCTAGAGCGACTTACTGATAGACACGCAAATGTATATATTTTACGTGTCTATCTAGTCTTATCCACGATGTTAGAGGATTTAATTTCACAATTTTTATGTATTTCACATATGACAAGGTTTTTCAAGTGTTTTCAGGAATTTCAGCTAAAAAGGCATATTTTGGACACATAAAACCTCCAGAGTTCAAAATACATGGTGATGAAAGCTTGGGAAAATATGGAAAAAGGGGTACCAAAGTATAGGTTATCGATAACCTAAAATTACATGTTATCGATAACCAGATGATGATCCAGTGCCATCCAAAGACCCGAGGAACCTGTTATCGATAACCATTCAGTCGCGTTATCGATAACCAGATGAAGAACATTTGCCAGCCAAAGATCCGAGGAACCTGTTATCGATAACCATTCATCCGCGTTATCGATAACCAGAGGAAGAAGATTTGCCAGCCAAAGACCCGAAGAAGTGGTTATCGATAACCACTCGATCACGTTATCGATAACCATATGAAGATACATGGCCCAGCCAAAGTGCAGACGACACAGTTATCGATAACCATAATTCATGTTATTGATAACTTGATTTAGACCAGATCTGGAGGTCTTGGTTATCGATAACCCGCAGATCGGGTTATCGATAACAGGCATTGTGCGGGAAAATTTTGTAGATTTGAAATTCGATTTTCTTAAGGATAATGTATTTTTTTATAAAGATTAAGGAGGGGATATAAAAGGCATAGAGGGGGAATTCGAGATTATCATTGAATACATTATATTAAGTTCTATTAGGGTTAGAGAGAGAAGGGGAGCCTCCATTCTTTTTGTCTCTCCTCCATTGTTGTCTTCCTCCTCAAGCTCTTCATTCAAGGATTTGATTTTGGTGATTTGAGTAAGTTAAATGCTAGTAAGTGTATTGATTCTCTTGTTTGATTTTGTTTCTCCATTAGTTATTAATAAAGTTTTTGTTTTTCATTCAGTCTCCTTCTCAATTATGTTTATTTATTTATTGAATGTGGATTTCCCTTCCACCATGAATGAGTAGACTCATTAGTGTGATTGGGGATGATTTGATTCTGAAAACGTGTACTAAGGTTTTCTCTCTTCTATTTTTCAATCTTGGAATACTTATATTAGGGTCACCTTTCTTGTATGAAGCCCTCTTGGTAGATCGGGTATTTGACCATGGATTGTCGCGGACACGAGAGTGAAGGCATCCGTGGTGCTTAGACCATCTTCTACATAGGGAATAATACATGTACAAGGCTTTGCCCATCGTGCCTGAGTATCCAAGTTAATATCCCACGAGGAACCTACGGTACAAGGATGTTAGGATCAATGAATTCCCCAATCACACGCTCTTTCTCTTAAGAACAAACCCGTAATTAAGTTCTTTTAGTATTTTAATTTAAGCAAAAATTTGTCTTCGCTAGGTTAGTATTTTTAGTAAACTTTTCATCAAACAATTCAAGGCTAGCATCCAATTGCCCCTCACTTGAGCTTTATATCGCTTCTAATTTCATTAGTGCCTCCTTGTGGATTCGACTCCGGTACTTCCGGATTTATTATGCTTGTGCGACATTGATTCCCTACGCTTGGGGAGAATTGTTTTATTACACCTTTTGCACGCAAGCATTTTTGGCGCCGTTGCCGGGGAGGCAATTGACATACAGAAGAGGCCGTAAAGTTTTTGTGAGTTTTATTTTATTTGTTTTTTTAAGATAAGAAGAAGAAAAATTGTGTTTCACTGAAGGCTCCGACTTAGAGTCAAAGGACAGATTGCGATGTTCGGCCCGGACCAGGAGAAGATATCATTTATTACACCAAGGGGGCTCTTCTGCTATAGGGTCATGCCCTTCGGCCTCAAGAATGCTGGAGCGACTTACTGATAGACACGCAAATGTATATATTTTACGTGTCTATCTAGTCTTATCCACGATGTTAGAGGATTTAATTTCACAATTTTTATGTATTTCACATATGACAAGGTTTTTCAAGTGTTTTTAGGAATTTCAGCTAAAAAGGCATGTTTTGGACACATAAAACCTCCGGAGTTTAAAAGACAGGGTGATGAAAGCTTGGGAAAATATGGAAAAAGGGGACCAAAGTATAGGTTATCGATAACCTAAAATTACATGTTATCGATAACCAGATGATGATCTAGTGCCAGCCAAAGACCCGAGGAACCTGTTATCGATAACCATTCAGCCGCGTTATGAATAACGAGAGGAAGAACATTTGCCAGCCAAAGACCCAAGGAACCTGTTATCGATAACCATTCAGCCGCGTTATCGATAACCAGAGGAAGAAGATTTGCCATCCAAAGACCCGAAGAAGTGGTTATCGATAACCACTCGATCACGTTATCGATAACCAAATGAAGATACATGGCCCAGCCAAAGTGCAGACGACGTAGTTATCGATAACCATAATTCATGTTATTGATAACTTGATTTAGACCAGATCTGGAGGTCTTGGTTATCGATAACCCGCAGATCGGGTTATCGATAACAGGCACTGTGCGGGAAAATTTTGCAGATTTGAAATTCGATTTTCTTAAGGATAATGTATTTTTTTATAGAGATTAAGGAGGGGATATAAAAGGCATAGAGGGGGAATTCGAGATTATCATTGAATACATTATATTAAGTTCTATTAGGGTTAGATAGAGAAGGGGAGCCTCCATTCTTTTTGACTCTCCTCCATTGTTGTCTTCCTCCTCAAGCTCTTCATTCAAGGGTTTGATTTTGGTGATTTGAGTAAGTTAAATGCTAGTAAGTGTATTGATTCTCTTGTTTGATTTTGTTTCTCCATTAATTATTAATAAAGTTTTTGATTTTCATTCAATCTCCTTCTCAATTATGTTTATTTATTCATTGAATGTGGATTTCCCTTCCACCATGAGTGAGTAGACTCATTAGTGTGATTGGGGATGATTTGATCCTGAAAACTTGTACTAAGGTTTTCTCTCTTCTATTTTTCAATCTTGGAATACTTACATTAGGATCACCTTTCTTGTATGAAGCCCTCTTGGTAGATCGGGTATTTGACCATGGATTGTCGCGGACACGAGAGTGAAGGCATCCGTGGTGCTTAGACCATCTTCTACAGAGGGAATATAACATGTACAAGGCTTTGCCGAGCGTGCCTGAGTATCCAAGTTAATATCCCACGAGGAACCTACGGTACAAGGATGTTAGGATCAATGAATTCCCCAATCACACGCTCTTTCTCTTAAGAACAAACCCGTAATTAAGTTCTTTTAGTATTTTAATTTAAGCAAAAATTTGTCTTCGCTAGGTTAGTATTTTTAGTAAACTTTTCATCAAACAATTCAAGGCTAGCATCCAACTGCCCCTCACTTGAGCTTTACATCGCTTCTGATTTCATTAGTGCCTCCTTGTGGATTCGACTCCGATACTTCCGGATTTATTATGCTTGTGCGACATTGATTCCCTATGCTTGGGGACCATTGTTTTATTACCCCTTTTGCACGCAAGCATTTTTGGCGCCGTTGCCGGGGAGGCAATTGACATACAGAAGAGGCCGTAAAGTTTTTGTGAGTTTTATTTTATTTGTTTTTTTTTTAAGAAAAGAAGAAGAAAAGTTGTGTTTCACTGAAGGCTCCG
>NMUG010008225.1:0-11738 GCA_002855965.1 Monotropa hypopitys | reverse complement strand
TCATCGCTGTCGTTGGCTGCTTCTTTCTTCACTTTGCCTACCTTCGATTTGGCATTATCCGCATTGCTGGGTTTATTCTTAGCAATGGGTTTTTCTGATTCGTCGCTTTCATTAGCTGCTTCTTTCTTCACTTCGCCTTCCTTCGATTTGGGATTATTCGCATTGTTAGGTTTCTTCTTCGCAATGGGTTTTCCTGAATCATCGCTGTCGTTGGCTGCTTCTTTCTTCACTTCGCCTTCCTTCGATTTGGCATTATCCGCATTGTTGGGTTTCTTCTTATCAGTGGATTTTGCTGAATCATCGTCGTTGTTAGCTGCTTCTTTCTTCACTTCGGGTTCCTTCGATTTGGGATTATTGGCATTGCTGGGTTTCTCATCATTTTCGCCACCAACCTCCTCCTCCTCTTTCTTCACCGGCTTCGAGTCTTCGGAAGGCATTTTTGAGGTCGCAGATTACTCTGATGAAGGTGCGAAAATTGGAAGGAACCGCGGGGGTTTTGTGGCTATTTCCACTTTTACTCTGCGTTTCCAAAAGATCGAACAAAAGACGCAGAAAAAAGCATTCCGGGTTTTGGTTTCGGGTTACGGAAAAAGAGAACTCATCGGTCGGAGCTTAAAAACCACTAACGATACAGCTACCCACTTACCCGCATATAGGATTTTAAATCTTATAGATTGTTCCTTAACTAACACTGATAGTCCGTGCGGGACGACGGAATAAAAATCGCAACACAATAACATTTTGTGTACGATAAAACTTAGGGTGTTATTAGTGCCTTCGACACTGATTATAAGTGACGGGAACTCAATCCGGATTTTCAGTATACCACGTGTCGATAGTACGAGACGACAAAATAGAAAGCGTAACATAATATCTAAAGGTACGACGAAATTTCGAATGTTAGTAATATAAATTGTATGACTGAGATACAATTGTATGATTGAGACAGAAATATATAACTGTGACAAAAATGTATAACTTGGACAAATTGAAATATGACTGGTATAACCATATGTTTTGTATAATAGATTCGAGACTTGATTTGATAAAAATTCGTTTGACTTCGATTTGTCTATTAAACAAACTAAACTTGAACCTCAATTTAAGATTCATTCAATAAATAAACCGAACTCGAGGCTAATAGTATTCGATTGTGCCAATCTCGTGAATCTGAGTTTAAAGAATATATATTATATAAAAAATAAATATTAATAATATATTACTAACTAAAATGAGAAAATAAAAGAATACATGTGCAAAAAATCTAAAATATAAATTTGCACCTTATTAATTGGAGTGGAAGGCGAAAAAAAATGAAAATGATATTCAGAAATGAGTCATTCTCGGTTTTTATGGATCGGCAAATCCAAATTTGAGCCTAGATTAGGGTTCATTCGGATAATTTAATTTGATGAGTCAAACTCGAGCCTTGATTTTTTTAATGATCCAAACTCGAGCCCACTTATTCATGCTCGAATCAAACTCGAGCTGAACTCGAGGCACACGTCCACACCTCCGTTACATATGCAAAATTTTTAATAAATTTTTTTAAAATTTTTATGAATATTTAAAAAACTATTTTAATACAAATGTTATTATAATAAAATCAGTTTTTACATAAAAATGTTTTAAAATCTATATAATAATTATGGATTCCTTATACCCAATATATTCGTGGTCGTCGGATCCGAGTAACGGACAATTAAAATCAAACAATTCTGTGATAATATTTTCGTAAATACTATTCAAATTTATTTTAACGGTTGAAACATCTATAATACAAATCTAATGTTGTGGTGGGTAGATCAAGATTCGCCATGTGTCAAGGGCATGATGCAAGCATCCCCCGCTCCAACGGCAGTGTGGCCCCTAGAGTGCCACGTCATCAGAGTCTGTACCAAGGGATCAGATCAGACTTGTCAGTCCAGACATCCTCTGAGTGCGGGACCCAGTTGATATGCGCGGCGTTGCCAGATCCCCATTGATTGTAGCCTGCCACATGTCCAATCGTCCTCCACGCTACGGGTTAGGTGGGCCCAGTGTGACGCATACCCTGGCGGTTAGGCAGTCAACTGTCCAGGGACACGTGTAGGATCATGGGAGATGCAGCTGGCACCGCCGCGTGCAGATCCGTTGTGCGGATAATGTAACACTCCCAAAATTTATAGTATATTTTTTTTAGAAGTGTTAAATGTAGGTAACGAGTATCCAAATAAAAAAGGTAAAGAATTATCTACCACACTCACACAGGCTACACATTACACTACTTATTACATTACATGCTTGCTTTGAATGAAATAAAGAAAAAGAGGCAAAAGAGTTTTATAACAGAACCCTGTACAACAGCGCCCCAAATAAAATAGAAAGGCCAATAGGATATCATAAATTTATCTTGTACAAGGCGGCCAACAGAAAAGAATGGAAAGTACAGGACTGAAAAGAAAGCAACCTATCACTATAGTCCACTATAGTCACCGCGGCCTGTGAGTGGTCCAACTGCTCCAAGTAAAGTGTAAGAGACCTTACAAAAGTAGAGGGTCAGGCACCACCGCCTGGTAGAGATAATCTATCTCCTACCGTCTATAATATTGGGTACAAGTGTATGTCAATGCAATGAATGTAAACTATGCAATGCAATGGATCTCATTGTATTTCAAACATTTCCTTTTTCTTCCAAATTCCACATTTGACTCATCGTAGATAAAAGTAGTACAACACTTATGTTTGACCAAGACTCGAGACAAGAAAAGCGAGTATAACCAATATTTTCCAAACGTTTGCCTAGACAAGGCCAAAAGGAGAAAGTGTCCAAGTACTACATTCAACATTATTTAAACGGCTCATTTCGTTACTTTCAAAACATTAGTTTCTAGTATACCAATTTCCAACAATTTCCAAGGAGATTGGTTTATAACATACCAATTACTTAAACTATCAAAGTGACTCATTTTCATTATTCCAAACGTATTTCAAGTGTTCCAATTTCCATTCCGCATCTTTTATACAATAAGGTTAATAACCAACAATAATGAGTTTAGGCTGATTCCGCGATAGTGGGGATCAGTCACTAACCGATAACTCCACGAATTCCCCAACACGTTGGGAGGGTCCTGCAAACCCCCATTGTGCAATGTCGTGAGTGCTCCAAGTAGGCACTCAAGGTACAAATACCCGAATAGTCTAGCCAACTCAAATGATCCCAATTTCGATAATTGTTTTCAAGTGAAGACCAAAGGCCAGATTCTAACTAAGTGACAATGTTCCAACATATCAAAATACGCCACTTTCCAACAACGTGAATATTTTCTGACATTTCTTCCAAAACATTTCTTTCCTTTCCAAAATATTCCATTCGTTTGCAAGACGATCATTCCGTTCGATTTATAAAAAAACGTGTCAAGACACCTTTTGACCCACAAATCATCCGAGAATGCCCAAAACAAGCCAATATCCCCAATTTGATTTCATAAAACGACAACGACGGATTTTTACAAGAATTGGGGTTTTTCACAATCGAACTCGAAATCAACCAACCAACGTCCTAGGGAATACGTAGGGACCCTAGACCAAGTGTACGCAATATTAATTTGAGTGAACGACGACCTACGACATCAATTTAACGCAAGTGTCCAAAACAATGTATTTTAATTATATTCGCGAAAGGAAAGTAAGAAGACCAATACCACACACGAGAGGGATAGAGAATTCTACCTCGTCGGAGCTCCGGTGACGTTCGCCGGAAAAGTTCGCCGGAAAACTCCATGACCACCGGAGTGAACTAAGCCCGTCATCGCAAAGCTCTCGAGATGCTCTACAACGTTGGAGAAGAGCAAAACCTTAGACGAGCAACTAATAAAAACCTAGGGTTTTAGAGAGGGAGAGAGACTTACCAATCGGAAATGATCCGTGCCCATCACTACGGAGAGGACGACGAGAGGAACATCGTTAGAACTTCGCATTTCTTCCGAATCTCACCGGATTAAGAGGGATGGAAGAGAGAAGGTAGAGAGAGTTGAGAGAGGGAGGTAGAGATGGAAAATTAGGGTTGCAAATGGGGAGGATTACCCCATATTTTCGGACCAAAACATATATAGGGTCCCCCGAGAAAACCCCAAACGGCCCTTAATGAAAACAGTTCGAACACCAGTTGCACCGGTTCAGCCATTTTCTACATCGGTGCAGCCTTCTCCCAGAACCCAGAATTTTGATCTGTGCACCGTTGCACATGGGGCCTGCACCGGTGCACCTGGAGAATTTTTCTAACAGAAGCTTTGTGCAATGGTCTTGCACCGATGCAAGACCAAAAGAACTTCCTGCACCGATGCACCAAGGATCTGCACCGGTGCAGCCTGCACCAGAAATAAAAAATTGCCTTTGGGGGGTCTTCAACCATCCAAACGAGCCCGAGATCAATCCAAATGAATCCGAAAGTCTACAACGAGACTTCCAAGCGACAGGTTCGCATTAGATACGATGAGATGAATATTTGAGATATTTAAGAACTTATTTTAAGGCAGAATTCTAACGAATTAATTATCAAAACGAATATAATTCGGATTAAGATTTACAGAGTGTGATAGATAAAGCTTGTCATGTGCGCCAGCATCCCCACATCGCAGAGAACAGTTATCCAGTACGGCGCGTGTCAGACCAAGTGTGGTACAGCTATACATGTGCCCCAGCAGAACCCGTTGTGCGGATTAGGTCGGCTTTGTGTGGCCGACATCCACCAGTGCAGCATCCAGTAAAATAGTGCAAGAAGGGGTGGCAGACGAGGAGTCTATGTGTCGGTCAGCCAGAGAACGGTGCGACAACACGCGTGCCAGACTTCCCCTTCCCAAGAGAACACTCGGTTCCCAAGGACAGTAAAAGGCGTGCAGACATTCATTCTTGTCGGAGAATGTGGCCGACACGCATCAGGCACGAGGAGAATGGACGAGAAGTCCTAGAAAGACCTCGTTTCCAGCGAGGAGCTCGAAACCCGGAAGAAAGACGTATATAAGCAGGAGTCGAGCCACCGGTGAACGGTACATGCCATTTTGCTCCCACACCCTCTTGTGCTTACAGTTTACAGTTCCCTCTTCGATCAGGACTAACTTAGTCATCGGAGAGCCTTCCGGCCGCTAGAGGCGGGAGGTCCTCTAACTGTTTTCTTTGAGCGTGGGATTAGCTAGAGCGGAAGTAAATTGGCAGGACAACGAGAAAGTCCATATAATTAGCTATTTACCGGCAAGGGTAGTACCAGCGTATTTTACCCTCGCACAACTATTAAACATCATCTACACTCACAAATTTCAAATTTGCTAGGTGTTATGAATAAATAGGCCCAAAATTTATCCCGAAGCACAGGGGCCGATACTTCATAGTCCCGCATAAATAATCTGAGTTATTGATAGATTTTAAAATAATATTTAAATGACCCTATAAAAATTAATTCATTTGAATAACCTTAACTACTTCATCCAAAATGATTCAAAGGTTAGGCCTAACATTTTTTAATGAAATATAAACTACTTATGAAGCAGTTACAAGTATCCGAATGAACTAATTTTTTACATAAACACTTAAAAATATTTTAAAATTTATCAACAACTCAAATTATTCGTGTGATGCCCCAAAGTATCGGGTCACACACTTAAGGACCAATTTGAGGCCTATGTCTATCCAAATAAGTTACTCAAAATTAATAGAATTGTTTTTTATTTAAATATTATTTTTTAAATAACATATTTGTATCAATTGACTATACTATCTAAGTGTGAACTAATCAAAAGTTACTGTTATCTATTATACAAAACATAATTCTGTCTCGGTCATATTTTTGATTGTCTCAGTCATATAATTGTGTCTCAGTCATCTATTATACAATCCACGTTACATTTATATCCACTACAATCTATTATACAAATTACAACGGTATGCCCCCCACATATTTTGGTTTATATTTTGAACCGTTGGATTAGTTTTGGGAATAGACGATTGAGATTGTGTTTTATATGGATTATTTTTTTAACCCTTAGATCATTTTAGGAAATGGAGGGTTGAGATTGTTTTTCCTTTGGGGACACAGATTGTCCTCCCTCACATCTATTTCCACACCTCTATTTCTTTGACTGAGATTTTTTTCTTTTCGGTCGTGTTTGTCTCTCTCAAAAGCACCGACGAAGGCTTCGATGGAGGGCAGAGCGGCAACGGTCGGAGGAGGAGGGGTTGTTTCATTTAGTAGTGAAGTCTTAGTTCATTTAATTGTTATAAATTTAATTGTTGTAACTTAATTATTTTAATTTAATTATTATTGTAATTTTGTAACTAAAAACATTACATTCTCGAATTCATTCGTCTCGTGCCATCGGCACGAGCTATCGCTAGTCTATTATACAAGATACAATGGTGGTCTAACACATTTTCTCTACATATTTTGGGATACCTAAAGGTACGATGAAAAAGATAGTTTTATTTTAAAAAAACATTTTTAAAAGTTTATTATTAAAAACGGTTTTTAGAATTTATTTTTAAAAAGTTTAAACCAATTTTTAATTTAATCAATTATTTTTTTAAACTATTTTTAAGGTTTTAAACAATTGTTTAAATTATTTTTACAAAGTTTAAATTTTGTTTAAAACTTGTTTAAACCACAATTGTATGTGGGAGAGTGGGGAGGGGTGAGGGAGAGTGGGGAGGAGTGGAGAAATCTTAGCCATCTTAGCCATCTTAGTCCTTGGATCAAAGCCATCTTAGCCCTCCATTATGCCACATAGGATACAACCAAAGACATTTTCCAAATATGTTTTGCCTTGTATTATAGATTTTCGTACACATCTATATTACATAACAGGAAAATGTCTCAGTCACATTTTACATTTGTCCCAGTCATAAAAATCTGTCCCAGTCATATCTCTATAGCCACGTCATATATAAACACAACATCTATATTACAATACACTACCCTATTTGGGTCCAACATATAAACCCCTTATATAACACAGATATATAATCTATACACGCGACCGTTGGATCAAAAAATTAACGGCTAGGATTAACACATATATATAAATGATATAAATGGATACCATGCTAAAGATATAAATGGCCTGGGAATTAACGGATACCATGCTAAAGATATAGATGGCTAAGATTAATTTCAAATTTAATCTAACGGATAGAATGCACATTCCATTTCAGGGGTGGTTATACACAATATACTGTCCATTTAATATTCTCTCCCCACCCCCCATTTTACACAAAATATGGACTAAAGCTTACACTACCTGCAAGAACGGGCTGGAGAAAAGCTTACACCACCACCCGAATGTATTCCACGCCTGCCCTCAAAAACCATCATCCACGCATGCCCTCGATTACTCACCCACCGTCCAAATGTTTCTCCCTCGATTCCTCACCCATGCCTGCATGTATACAACCTCTGCTCTGCTCTCCTCTACTCTGCTCTCCGTCGCCCTCACGCCAGCCTCTCCGTCCCTCTCCTCTCCGCCCCTCACGTATCAGTTCTTCTGAGGTATGCTATATGCAATCAGTTCTTTGTTCGGTTTTGTGAACCTTTTCGATTTCGATTCTGAGGTATGCTATATGCAATCAGTTCTTTATTCTTTGTTCGATTTTGTTCTTTGTTCAGTTCTTTGTTCGGTTTCGTGAACCAGTTCTTTGTGATTTCGATTTTGTGAACCTTTTCGATTTTACTTCCGTGTAAATCAGTGCTTTACGTTCGGTTTTTGTTTGTCAATTTTACTTCCGTTTCAAAACATAGAACTAAAATATACAGGCGAGGAATAAGGATTTTTATTCTATACCAAATGCAAAATCTGAAATACCAAATGCAACAATGGGTTTTGTAACTGTTTTTACTTGGTTTTTATTGTCAATTTTGCAACAATGGGTTTTGTTACAAAACCCATTATTACAAAACCCATTGTTACACACAATCCTTACACACAATCCTTTTTTATTTTACTCGATTTTTATTGTTGATTTTGTATTTTAGATTTTCACAAACAAAAATGTTGTCCATTTTTCATGTGTTCCATTTCGTATTTCAATTTTATTCATGTGTTCCATTTTATTGTCCATTTTGTGCAATATAGCGTCAGATCCTAACCTCGGTGTGAAAACCCTCCCGTCCAAAACCCATTTGATGCTCTAACTGGATTTGGCGCTGCACATTCTTACACATCACTTGGTATCCAAGCTATTTGCCTTTGATATATGGATCAACACCTAAGGCAATAGAGAGTGGTTCAAGAGCTTGGTTTCCTTAGAAAAGGCTCCCTGAAAACTCAGTTTCAATGCCTCACACTTCAATGTTTGAACATTTACTTAATCCGTACGTCCCTTGCATTAAGGTCTCTCTCTTCAATTTTATTTAGTGTTCTATTCAATGTGAGTACAGAAACTCATTGTGTAAGGCCATGAGTCTGAATGATGCGTGTTTTTTTTAAACGAAAGAATTGTGTAAGGCCGCCCATATCATTCTGTACGAAAAATTCAATGTCAAATTAGGATTGTATATCATTAGCTTTATTTAATTTTATATCTCTGAATGATGGATGTTTTAGGAGTATTTTTGGTTGTTATGAAGAATTGCTCCAGAATTTCGATCCAAATGTAATGTCTAGAATAGCAAAAATTGATTGCTCACCACCTACTTAATAAAAAGCCTATACATATTACATTTGATTCTACAACACAAGAAAATGTAAAACAGAGCTGCTCAACACTGCCAACTTCCTTCTCATATTACAAACTTTGGACCATATCCCAAAAATCTTACCCAGTGCATGCTCCACTACGCAATGCTCAAGACACTTTACTGAAATTTTCGATAGTTATATGTTTGATTCTGTTTATGCATAAGTTATACACTTCTACTATAATTTTTTATGAGATATGGGACTCCGTCATTGAAAAATTTCGTCTTTATTTTAGAGCTTTGATGCTAAATTTTGAATTCTTTCCTTGGTTTTACAAGTATTTTTTCAGTTTGTCCCTTCTATTTGTGGAAATGTGTTATTATTTGTGGTATTGCATTGGGAGCACCTATTGGCTTCAAATATGTGAAATAAACCCCCCCTGAGATTTTTTTTTTAGGTTAATTGAATGATCAAGTCGTAGTTGAATTTCAAAAATCATAGCCATGTATATAACTGAAGTCGTAGATAATAAACCATCACCATGGTCAAATGAAGTTCAATCTAAAAACATATGAAAATGCAGTTCAAGACGAAGATACTATGGTGAGACCAATGATATTTCCTTTTCCCGTCAATTGCTTCACAACTTCATGCTTTTAGATGTTCTATTGTAGCTATTTTTTTGCATCAGACACATACTACAAATCTTACCTATTTTTTACTACTACATATCTTCTCTAAGTGATAAATTACTTATGTTCCTTGCTGCTTTTATTGTAGGTTTTCCAATTATTGTTGAAGGTTTTATTAAATGAAATGAACACGCTTTCTATTGGTTGAGTACATATCTATTATACATTTCACAACGGTTCACATCATCGTCCTCTCCTTTGTCCCAGTCATATAAAAAATGTCTCAGTCAACCGCCACCTCACACTTCTTTCCCAGTCAGTCGTCACCTCACACTCCTTTCACATATCACGAACACGCCACGGGCCTGGGTGCGGCCCCACGTGTGAGGCCCACACGGGCCGCAAAAAAAAGCGTGCCAACGGCACGGGGCACCACTAGTGGTTAAAAAGGGTCATCCTTTTTTTATCAAGGTTAATTTTTTTGTATAATGTTGCGACGCCCTTTCACGACTTTTGTATACTGCTGCGACGAGGTATGATGCCATGAAAGAACAATGATTCCGGCAATATTGACGATGGAACAAATAGATTCGATGCAACGACGCTCATATTCCTTTTAGTTTTTAGAAATTCAGATTGTCCAAGCTTCAATTTATTCCATCGACACTCTAAACTATTGCTGAAAATTGTATATTCGTACAAGGTTGCTATTTCCCATCTGAGGTGTGGTAGGAATCACTAAATGAATTTTTTCATACACTCATAGTACTTGATACTAAGTAATTTTATAATTTCTCCAAGAGTTAAATCTCAATAGTCATATGAGTTGGTGATGAGAGTTGTTCAAATAGATTAGCATGGGAAACATCTCCTTAGACTTAGTATGTAAATATGTATGTATTTTTCCAATATTGGAAACCTTGGGAAACTTCATGTTATCTTTTCTGTCATGGAGCATTGATTTTCATTTTTTGTAATGGGGTTTGAAAATGGAGTTTGCGAGTTTGTGGTTCTGTGATTTTTTTGCCTTTGTGCAATTTCTTAGACCTAATTCAACTTATAGCATCTTTATTGACAATAGAGATGCTGGACAGTCTGCGATTTTTTGTTATGTTTGCGTGATGAAGCTCTGTGTGGCTGGATCAAGTTTCTATGCTGCTGATAGATCTAGGTTCTATTTTGTTTTTGCTGGATAAAGATTCTATAGCTATTGGTTCCTGTTGCTATTGGTTTGGTGCTTCAAGTGGCAGCTGAAGCTGGCATTTGTAACTACTGTTTTGGGGTATCTTTTAGCAAATTAGAGGGTTGCCTTGCCAGAGTGAAGACGTGGTCAAGAAGGCTTACAGTGGTCCCTCCCATGCTGTAGTCGATTTGTTTCATTGTTTTTTGATCTGATTTGATGTTATTTCTGTCAAATTTTATTGAATGGTGTAAAAGATTGGTCAGAAGAACTGAGAGTGTAGGGTTAAATAATAGTTGATTTAAGCTGAATCTCGAGTTTGTGTTTGGTTTCTTTCATGTGATTCATTGGTTCATTTTAGAGACTTTGTTGTTTGTGATCTCATTTCAATAGATTGGGTGCACGTACGTGTACCTGCATATTCTAACTATAGTAGGTATATTGTAATTACTATTTTTCCGTCGCTAATTTTTTATCTCTCTGAGATATGTAGTGTTTGAATCGTGCGCTGTGACCTCTTTCCATAGTACATTTTTTTCCTTTTAGTAACACCACTCATTCATCTCAATATTCAAAATTCAACTACACTAATTTGTCTAAGAAATTCTGCAATCACCCAATATATGTACTATTCATCAATGCATGAATGATACCTTTCTTTGTTGTTTTTTCTAGAAATATGGTTACAAGCAGATGATGAAATCTATGCAAACTAAAACAGCTTAGTTAGGCTGTCTACGCATGTATTCATTCTATCAACTACACTTCATGACATCTTGATCCCGAGTTCAATCTCAACTAACATCCAGCCAGTCAACAACTTATTTTCATGGATGCTTCCCATCTAGATTACAGACTCTAATGGTATGTACCTTCATTTTAGAAAGCCCTTTGCAGATCACATCAAGGCACAATTAAACATGGACTCTCATAGGCATACACCTAGCAAGCAAAAGCATTTAACAGATGTGCTTTTTTATGCTTTGGCACTTACACCTCCCGTAAAAAATTGTATGTCCATTTGGCATATTTTGTTTCATTGTGTATAGACTCACTGGCAGTGAAATATAAACTTCTATATTGTGTCACCATTTTATTGTGTCACCATTTTTTAGATTATTTTAGCATAAGGCTTATTCCGATCATAGAAAAGGGACAAGTGGCATGAGGCTGATCCTGAATGAGATCAGCAGATAATTTTTTCTTACAGTTCAATGGCCTGTGTATTTTCCCGGTTGGTTTAATGGCCTATGTGTTTTTTCGGTTCATTTTTCTGTATAC
>NMUG010008224.1:0-11739 GCA_002855965.1 Monotropa hypopitys | reverse complement strand
AGACAATTTAACCTTCCTTCATCATGCAGAGAGTGTATTTATTTATAATTTTGATGGTTTCTGCTGTCAAGGCCATTTAATTTTTTGTGTTAAGCGAATATGAAGATGGATGTTTCTGGGAAGAATTTGATATTTGACGAGTCCAGTAAAAAGGGAGGCCAAGTTATGAGGTTTGGTTCTCGGTTCTCAGTGACATAACTATATCGTTTGTGCATCCATTACAGGAAAGGTTTCCAATCACCGTCTCCTGAAATTTCTGAACGACTATCGAGAGCTTTGCAGGGAGTATCCGGTTTTGCAAGAAATGGATCCTGGTCGCTATGGTCTTCAGCAAGGATGGGAAAATAACAGCGTAATTGTGGTTTCCTTCTTAATCACCTAAAACGGATGACATACAAGAATTAGGGTTCATGTGATTGTCCATTTTTTCCTGGCATTTCATCCTTAAAGAACAATGAGAGAAAGCCGTGGGACAGTGAGGATATGGAATGGATTTGCCTACTTGATACCATTACTATAAGTTGCTGACATGGCTTATTCTTGAATCCACAGGCTTTGGAGGGGTATGGTGCAGTCCATGAGCCAAACTTCCGGTGAGTGCTGACTGATATACTAGTCACAAGGGCAATTTAGCTGCCCGTGGGCGAAGAGCTTAGTTAAATGTCCATCACATATTTCCCTGTGAAATGTGGCCATGCAGTAGACCTGTTATTAGTTTACAAGTGTTGTACTTTCTTTGTCGAATGCATGCTAAATGTGCTCTAGCGATCTATGATATTTCAAATTTGTGTACTATGCAGTATTATTTACATTTTGCTCTATATATCATTGTTTTTTTATCCATTGGCACTGCCTTATGCTCTTTTAGCAGGGCTGGCAGTTCATATGCTGATAGGAGGTTTATTGAGGAACGATTACCAAGGGGTAATATCTACCCCAGGAATGCCTTCCATCGGGATGTATTGGAGAGGGAGAACTATCCACCTCCTCCAGCTGCAGTTGGTTTATGGCCTCGAACAAGGAGAAGTTATGAATGGGAATCTTTACTTGAGAGGGACTCTAGGCGGCACGAGGAGCCATATGCTGATTCATATAATGATTTGGATGCTTTTCATAAAGCAGACACGTATCACGAGATTGATACATTTCAGGAATATGGCAAGTTTCGGGATGGATATCGTCGTATTGACACTTACTCTGATCATGGATATGACAGGCCTTCTAGATATGGGGGACGTGGGCGTGATGATCAGTCACATGATGATTATGCATACAGATGTCGTGTTTCCCATCAAAGCCGGGAAGATAACCGCGAGAAGGATTATGATTATGGAAGACACAACTATGATTCGGATTACGATAGAAGTAGTAGGAGAGATAGTAGTTGGAGGAGTCGTGAATCTCGTGATCGCAATTGTGACAAGAGAGGTTTAAGCCGGGAAAGTGATAGGAGTTTGCGAGGTTTAAGCCGGGAAAGGGAGGGTCCACGAAGTTTCAGCCGTGAAAGCGATAGGAGTCCGCATAGAAGACACGACCCTTCTAGATCTAGGGGACATGATGATCAACCAAGGTCAAGGTCAAGGTCTCCTCGGAGTCGAAGTCACAGTCGGAGTTATCGAGAGGACAGCTACGACGATGATAGCTATGAGAGGAGTGCGAAGCGAAGAGATCGTGAGCGTACACATGAGCATTACTATGTGGTATGACCGATTTTGTAATGTTGGATGTCTGTTGTCACACAAAATGATTATGTAATGTTTAAATTCAAAAGGTTTTAGTCTCAATGCTGTTTTCTTGCAGGCTCCATCTGCCACTGTAGTTGTTAAAGGTCTCTCACAAAAGACAACTGAGGAAGATTTATACCAGATTCTTGTACTTTTCTACTCAATCTATCATTACTTCATTTGCAAATGCCTTCTGTTTACCTAATTAGTGACATCTGGTCAATCATTACTATCAACAGGCTGAATGGGGACCCCTTTGTCATGTCCGTGTGATCAAAGAACGGAATTTGGGCACCTCCCGTGGATTTGCTTTTATTGATTTTTCTTCAGCGGTATCCACTAAGCATATCATGTCAATATTTGATGTCACAATTTGTGAATGGCACATGGGGGCTAATTGTTGTGTTACAGAGAGCTGCGCGTGCGATGATGGAGAAAATTGGAGATGACGGTCTTTCTGTTGATGGTAGGAAGCTCTTCTTCGAGTACAGGTATATATGCATTTTGCGGGCTTGTTACATTTTAACTAATGCAGAGTCCTATGAGCAATTGTATGTTAATTTGCGTTCTGTTGAGTATATTATATATTAAGTGATTAGCATTTTGAGCTGCCAGTGGCTCCTCGCGTTTTTATGTTCATATTTGCATTGGGAGTCATGGATATATTTTGGTTTTTAGAGGAGTCGTAGAACATTAAGCAGGGAATTTGATCATTTTAAGAGTTCAATAATAAGTGACTTAATGTTAGCATATACTTTGTTTGGTCTTGTCAATGTCTGAGTCCTAGTGTTTCCATCTTCTCACATTAACAAATTCTCTGTTTATGTATGGCTGCCTCGCACTGGCATGAGGGCGATTCAGATGTGTCTGTGTTTTAGGCAGTTTATTCTTTGTTTTTCCTTTTGTTAGATTCTTCATCTCAGAAAATTATAGCAAGACGTGGACACCTTATTTGACTTTCATCGGGAACTTTTGCGCGATATAATTTTTGCCAGTTATGTTCTATTCAACCGAGATGTTCCTCTAGTTTATCGGTGGTTTAACCTATCCCATTGAAATTCTGGTATCTATTGCAATGTGCAACTCTTTCACGTGGCAGTAGCATGCCAACTGGAGAAGCAGGTGGACCATCATTTGGATCAGAAAATGCATTTAAATCTGTTCTTGCTAACCATAAGAGTATCACAGTACCATCTGATTGGATGTGCACAATCTGTGGCTGCATCAATTTTGCAAGGCGAACATCCTGCTTTCAGGTCATTTATCTCATCCCCTTTCTATATAGCACTTTTGTGCATCTCTCTCTCTGTATCTCTCTCTCTAACCAAATCAAACCTAACATAGCTTTAAGTCCCAATCATATGGGGCCGGTCTCTCTCCCTCTCTCTCTCTCCTAATTAAGAAGTTGGTATCATTTTTTGTGTACATGAACAATGTGATCGCGGATTGTCTTGGGCTTGTTTGCTTGTATTGGTCTCTTCTTTACTTCATGTCCTGTTGTAGTTTATTCTGATCGGACTGCAATGAAGAAACTTGCCTGTTACAGTTTTGATACATTTAAATGTTTTTGTTCTGCGAGGGACCTAATCTTCATTGCTGACACTGCACTATGGAGCCAAGAACATTGTCTGATGCATTGTTCAGTATCTTCATATGTAAAATGTTCCTCTTTCTTGTGGTTGTGTCCAGAAATCACGTACGCATGAATACTTTTCCAATTCTTTATAATTGATGGGTCATGTGTGCTTTAGAACGGTCCAATACTCCTGGTGGTGTTTCTGTTATTTAAATACTAATCAGCACTGTATAACTAATCCGTTTTTCTCCTAGTAATACTTCATCAATGAAGTTCATCCAACCCTATTAGTATGAAAATTGTGAGAGTGACCTTTTCTATTAGATAGGGACTTTAAATTTTCTACAATGTCACAATGGAGAACATTTCTTAGGCCTTTTCATCAAGTCAGTTATTTTTCCCCACTCTTTGTGTTAACCAAATCATCTCACGTGACGTCTTTGGGATCAGTGTAATGAGCCACGAACAGATGATGCTCCACCAGCAGATATTGCATCCTCAATTCCTACACCAATGGGGATGAAAGAGGAGGCAGGTTAGTTTCTCACTTGTTTTCACCTTGCATATGCACTAGGTTGCGTGGAGCAGTTTGCTAAATTGACATTTCACCAGGTCCTACCCATGTTTTGGTCGTCCGTGGATTGGATGAAAATGCTGATGAAAAAATGCTTCGTTATGAATTTTCAAAACATGCTCCAATCAAGGCAAGATACTCTGAAGTTGTTACTTGAGAATGTCTTGTTTCATCAAACATACCGAGCTTTCATAGGTTTTAGAATTGCAGGATCTTCGTCTGGTCAGAGACAGATTCACTTATGTTTCAAGGGGATTTGCTTTTGTCCATTTTCATACGGTATGTGTACTCTTCATTGCCGAGTGAGTTATTGCAGAAATGAGCGAATTTATTTGTATCTATTAGTTTGCTGATGTTGATTAATACATGACAACCAAAGACCTATGATGGAATTTTACCACTTTTGGGATTACCATAAACCGATGCAAGCTTCAACCGTACAAGAAAGCTGAGGTTCTATATAGTCTTGCTACTCTTGTCTCTATGTCAACTTTTTTTCTTGTTGTGGAAAAACGCTAAAAACCAACATACACACAACACACGAAAAACAAACCAAGAAAAGAACAATTAAGGATACATATACGTGGTTCCTACTATCTGAGTGATATGGTACATCCACGACTCACACCAACGAGCGAGCGTGACTGATGGTTTTTTGCCTTTGAAAATTCTCCTCTTTTCACACTCAGCAATTTGACACTTGAAGTTCAACCACCGTATCTCCTCGACGCTACCATCATCCAAGAAATAAGCATTGACATGTGACTCCCCTCGGCTTCTAGTCTTGAAGGTTGACAGAAGTTGAATAGACTTTCAGCTTCTCCACAGTAAACACCTTCGTGAACATATCCACCAAATTCTCAATCGCATGAATTTTTTCCAAAGTGAACTGCCTCTTCTCTAACAAAGAACAAATAAAGTGATACTTTATATAGATGTGTTTGGTCCTTGAATAAAAAATTGAGTTCTTTTCCAGATGAATCACACTTTTTCTGTCAATGAACAAACGACAACTGTCTTGTTCCATGCCCAACTCTTTCATGAAGTTTTGAAACCATACCATCTCCTTGCACGCCTCCGTGGCTGCAAAGTACTCTGTCTCTGTAGTGGAAATAGCCACAATTTTCTGTAGCCTTGTGACCCAATTGACTGTATCACTCCCAAAGTAAACACACACCCCGTTGTGCTCTTCCTGCTGTCAATGTCCCCCGCTAGATCTGAATCCACAAACCCTTAGATCTGAATCCACAAACCCTTCTAAATGAATATCAGAGTCATCGTAACACAAAAACACATCCTTGGTTTCTCGGAGATACCTTAGAACCTGCTTGACTGCACCCCAATGCTCCTTGCCCGGATTTGGCATGAATCTACTGACGACTCCCACTGTATGAGCAATGTCTGGTCTTGTACAAACCATGACATACATCAAGCTTCCAATCGCCGAAGCATATGGTACTTTGGCCATGTAGTTTTGCTCTTCTTCTGTTACTTACTGGTCTCTGTTTCTTAGAAAGTTTGAAGTGGCTCGCCAAGGGTTTGCTAACAGGCTTAACACTCTCCATGTTGAATCTTTTAAACACTTTGTCAACATAATACGCTTGCGACAACTCAACTTCCCGTTTGCCTTGTCGCTCTATATTTGCATCCCTAGGATTCGTTTTGCAGCACCCAAATCCTTCATTGCAAAGTCCTTGAACATCTGTTTTTTGAGATTAGCAATCTCATTCATGCTTGATCCTACAACAAGTATATCATCTACATACAATAAAAGTGTTAGATATGATGTATCAAGCTTCTTGAAATAGCAAAAATTATCCATATGACATCTAATGAAGCCTATATTTGCCATAAAAGTGTCAAACTTTTTATACCACTGTCTCGTAGCTCGTTTCAACCCCTAAAGGCTCTTATTTAGCTCGTTTACCGGATTCTCCTTCCCTTTAACAACATACCCCTATGGCTGACATATATAAATATCCTCCAACTCACCGTGGAGAAAAGCGACTTTGACATCCAACTGCTCCAAGTGCAAGTTCTTAGCTGCCACAATACTAAGAATACATTTGATGGTGAAAATTTTCCCAATATGAGAAAAGATTTCTGTATATTTAATACATGGTTTTTGTTGAAATCCTTTCAATACCAACCTTGCCTTGTTGCGCTTGCTCTTAACCTTCTTTGTTTTCCCCTGTGTACACTATTCGTACATGCCCTTTCCACTCTCCATACCGGGAAGGAGGTATGAGAGATAACTCAAACTATTCGTTCGCGTTCCCCTGGTAAACTTACTAAGGGCTCATGTAGCCCATAATTATATCACCGAATCTCATTTTTCATATAAAAATGTCACTAATGTATCTCCTTCACTTGTCCCCTTGTCCATAGGGACCTCATGGCATACAACCGAAACGACTCCCGCTATATAGTCACACCTTTCTCTCTTTTTACAGCCTCATGGACAGACGAAAGAAGGGAAGTTACAGAACGGGGCATTGAAGGCTCGCGAAGCAGACAACAAGCAACAACTTCTCAGCCTTCTAACCTTGAGATTAGTAAAGCGCTAGTGCGCCCCTTTCTCGAGCCTCCTCCTGCCAGTCATCAGAATCATAGGGACCACCCTTAGGAGAATTTCTCAAAGAAAATCAAACCAAACCAAACTGAACCTTGAGTCCCAATCAAATAGGGTCGGCTATATGAATCTTTTTTTATTGTGCTCTATTGAGTGCATCGTGTTCCGTTATACCTAATAAAATTAAATCCTTACGAACTATCGTTTCTAAAGTCAATTTAGGTCTACCCCTCCCGTTAGTGCTACCATCTATCATAACTCTATCACTCCTTCTAACTATCGTGTCAATGAGCCTACGATAGACATGTACAAATCACCTTAATCTATTTTCTCTTATCTTAGTTTCCAGTGACGCTACCCCTACCATATCGTGAATGTTTTCATTTCTAATTTTATCTCGCAAAGTTTTACTATACTTACATCTCAACATTCTCATTTCAACGACACTCGTCTTACTCACATGTTGTTTCTTAGTTGCAAAACACTCTGTTCTATATAACATGTCTGGCCTTATGACCGTACTATAAAATTTTTCCTTCAAGTTTGCAAGTATTCTACGACCACGTAATACTCCCAAAGCACTCCTCCACTTGATTCATCCAACTTGAATTCTGTGCGTAGCATATTCTGCGATCTCTCCATCCTTACTAACAATTGAGTCAAGATACTTACAATGTTTACTTCTTGGTAATTTCTGACTTTGGAGGGCCACTATGTTAACATTAGTACTTTGGCTATTACTAAACTTACAGACCATGTACTCTGTCTTACTCCTACTGATCCTAAAACCTTGTGACTCCAATGTTTCTCTACAGGTTTCTAATTTGGCATTAACACCTCTTGCAGTTTCATCTACCAAGACAATATTATCTGCAAACAACATACACCATGGAACATCATTCTGAATGGGTCTAGTCAGTTCGTCCATAATTAGAGCAAAAAGATAATGGCTCAAAACAGACCCTTGATGTAATCCTACTGTGATTAAGAATTCACTTGTTTTCCCCTATAGGAGATCTAATATTGGTGACAACTCCTTCATACATATCTTTAACCACATCAATATATCTTTTCGTTATGCCATTTCTCTCCAAGACCTGCCATATAATGTCTCTAGCCACCTTATCATATGCATTTTCTAAGTCTATAAAAACTATGCGAATGTTCTTTTTCTCTTTGTATTTTTCAACTATTCTTCTTAACAAGTATATTGCCTCCATTGTTGACCTACCAGACATAAATTCAAATTGATTCTCTGATACTGTTGTCAGCATTCCTAGTCGATGTTCAATAACTCTTTCCCACAGTTTCAATGTATGACTCATCAATTTAATACCTCTATAGTTGTTGCAAGTCTGAATATCTTCTTTATTTATATATATTGGTAATATGGCACTCTTTCTCCACTCATTAGGCATCCTTCTAGTCAGAATAATATTGTTGAGTTTTGTCAACCACACCACTCCTCTGTCTCCAAGGCTTTTCCATACCTCGATAAGGAAGCCATCTGGTCCTAAAGCCTTGCCCAATTTCATCCTTCTGAATGCGTTTGTCACTTCATACTTTTTGTACCATGCTATAAAACACATACTCTTGACTCTCACTCCTACTAGAAACATCGAAATGATCTTCGATTAGGTTTTTCTCATGTTTCTCATTCAATAGTTTATCAAAGTAATTCTTTCATCTTCCCCTAATCTCCCCACCCTTCACTAATATCCTATAGTCATCATCTTTTATGCACTTCACCTGTGATACATCTCTTGTTTTCTTCTCTCTTCATTTTGCAAACTTATATATATCCTTTTCTCCATCTTTGTTATCTAGTCTAGCATAGAAATCCTCAAATGATCTCCTTTTAGCTTCCCCAACATCTTTCTTGGCCTCATTGCAAGCTTATTTATAGCTCCTAAAATTGGCATCACTTCTATCTTTTTGCCACTTCTTAAAGCGCTCTTTGTAGCTTTTACTATGGTCTAGACCACATCATTCCACCAGCAAGTCTCTTTTGAGGTGAGGCCTCTCCCTTTCGACTATCCAAGAACTTTTGTGATATTTTTTTAATGGAGCCCGCCATCGTGTTTCACATTTCCTCACTACTGCCCTCGAAATTCGAACTTCCTTCATTTAACATCTTGTCTCTAAATAACTCCAATTTCTCTCCTCGTAGGCTCCACCATCTTGTTTACAGTCCTCTGCTCTCTTTTCTCATTTTCTGTTGACCTTTCAAACAAATATCTAGGACTATAAGCCTATGTTGTGACACCAAACACTCTCCAGATATAAGCCTACAGTCTTTGCAAACCAAACGATCTGCGCCTTTTACTAAGTAGTCTATTTGGCTTCTATTAGACCCGCTCTTATAAGTGATAAGATCTCTTCTTAAGAAAATGTTCATTATTCTAAGGTCAAAAGCCACTGCAAAGTCTAAAATACTATTCTCATCTTCTTTTTGGGAGCAAAAACCAAAACCACCATGGACTGTTTCATACCCTTGCTTAATGTGGCATACATGTCCATTGAAATCACCTTCTATAAATATCTTTTCTCCCAATGGAATCCCTTGCACCATCTCATCCATTTGATCCCAGAATTGTCCTTTCACACGATCATCAGAGATAACACATTGTACGTTTAATGGTATGAGTAGGCCTCCTAAGACGAGAGGTCTGTGGATCTGCCTGTGGAATTGGTCGTGTGTTGATATCTCGAGTCTATAAAACATTCTTGTCATGAACCCCCTCAAACTCAACAAAGTCTTAATTTTCATCCATCTCCTTGGGTTGACTATGTATATTGTTTTATAAAATAGACTCATTAAACACCACATCCATACTCCTGCCTGTTTTTCGATTTTTAAAATTATACAATATATAACCATGGCAATCAGTCCCATATCCTACGAACACGCACTTTAAAGACTTAGCATCAAGTTTACCCTTATTTTCCAGTTGTATATTCATATAGACAGTGCAACCAAAAACACGTAAATGAGATATATTTACCTCTTTACATGACCAAGCCTCTTCCAGTAATCCACAATCCAATGGAACTGAATGTCATTTGTTAATCAAGTACACTGTTGTATTCATTGCGTCAACCCAGAATTGCTTAGTTAAACCAACGTGAATCCTCATGCTCCTCGCACACTCTAGGATAGACCTATTCATGCGCTCAACAACACTATTCTGTCTTGGCTTCCTCGTGATAGTTTTCGATTTACTAATCTCATTCGCAGCACAATAGGCATCAAACTTACCAACATAGTACTCACCATCGTTACTGGATTTCAAGGCTCTGTTTGATAACATTTTTGTTTTCAGTTTTTCGTTTTTGCTTTCAAAAGTTTTGAAAACAATTCAGATAATCATGTTTGTTTCAGTGCTTTTGTTTTTACAACTGATAAACTTTTTCAAGAATTTCTGAAAATTCTGAAAACTAAAAAAAAACCAATTTTCAATGTTTTCGTAAATAGTTTTCGTAAACAATTCTCAAAACCACCACAACCATCACTCTACTACCGCTCCTCCTCCTCCACCACCACCACCATCGCTGCCACTCTACCACCACCATCGCCGCCACTGTTGCCACCACCACAACTCCACCGCTGCCGCCACCACCGCCACAACTCCATCGCCATACCACCATCACCACCATATCTTCACCTCCTCTACCACCACAACAACTCTACTGCCACCGCTGTCGCCACTCCACCACCACCACAACTCCACTATCACACCACCACCACCACCACTCCACCACCACCACAACTCCACTGCTGCCACCACTCTACCTCCTCCACCACCACAACTCTACTGTCGCCGCCACTCCACCACTCCCACCAGCACCACTCCACCACCACAACTCCACCGCCACCGTCAGCACTCCACCGCCACCGTAGTTGCCAATCCACCACCGCCACTCCAATACCACCGCCACTACATTACCACCATCAATTCTACCACCGTCATCACTCCACTACCCCCGTCTCCACAACTCCACCACCACCCACTCAATCACTACCACAAGTTTAAAAAATAGAATCAAGTGGTAATAAACATGTTTACATCTTAATTTTGTTTTCTGTATTTTCACAACAGGTTGATACCAAACATGTTTATGATTTTTGTTTTCACTTACAAAAATAGAAACACGTTTTTTTTATTTTTTTTGGAAAACTTAAAACGGGAAATTGTAAACTTGACCAAACAGTGCCCAAACATTTTTGTTTCAAACATGTCTTATTCTCAACTAAAGCTTTCCAATTCTTGAATACAACAAACACATCATATTTATGTTTGAAAAAATCCACCCACAACTTTCTATTAGCACCATCAATAAAAGTAACTAAATAATGAGATCTAGCAAGGAAAGGTACGTGAGATGGTCCCCATACGCAAGTATGCACCAACTCCAACTTTTGAGTGAGCCTTTGCCATCTTCGCAGAGCTGATTTTCTTCTGTTTTCCAAGAACGCAATCCTCACAGATGCTTAAATCCAACGATTTCAACCCTGTCAATTTCTCTTTTGACATCATCACCTTCATCCATTTCTCGCTCACGTGATTCATTCTCCTATGCCATGCACTCGTATCATCCCTAGATGTTGTCACTACAATGCTGCTATAAGAATCTGTGGACACATGTAGGTAGGACTGTAAATGAACATGGTCGTTCGCGAACTATTCGAGGTTCGGTTCGGTAAAAGTTCGTTCGAGTTCGATTCGTCTATTAAACGAGCCAAACCTGAACCTCAATTTTAGACTCGTTAGATAAATGAACCGAATTCGAGCCTAATAGTATTCGACTCGGTCAGGCTCGCGAACCTGGGTTAAAAGAATATATATTACATGAAAATAAATATTACTAATATATTACTGAATAAAATAAGAAAATAAAAGAATACATGCGTGAAAAAAGTTTGAAACTGTAGATTTACCCGTTATTATTTAGAGTGGAAGGCAAAAAGACTTTAAAAAACCTTTTTTTATGGTTTGCCGAACCCGAATTTGAGCCCAAATTTGGCTTGATTCAGCTCGTTTAGTTTAAAGATCTCTGTTGAGCCAAGCTTGAGCCTTGGTTTTTTAGTCGAGCCAAACTCGAGCCTGCTTATTCAAGCTCGAGCCAAACTCGAGCCCAACATACTCATTAACGATTCGGCTCGGTTCGGCTCGTTTACACCCTTACATGCAGGAGTGCCCTCCTTTTTACCACGAGCCAAAATGTAACATCCCAAACCAATAAACCCAAATATAACGCGGAATAAAAAATTTCCCTTTTTTCCCCAAGAACT
>NMUG010008223.1:0-11739 GCA_002855965.1 Monotropa hypopitys | reverse complement strand
ACCTTGAGAGGAAGGCTAGATTGATGGGAAATCTAGAGAGAAGTGAGATCTTTCTTGAGTGAGAGAGGGTTGGGAGGTAGAGAGAGAGTGTGTAGATGTGTTTAGAACACAATTTAGGTCAAAAATCGTATATAGGGTTGAGTGGATTGAGTGTGAGATGACCAAAATGTCCCTCATTAACATTCCGAAAATCTGCCCTTCGCGGTAGCCCAACCGGTTGGACCACACAACCCTAACCGGTTGGACCACGCTCGGTAGTTTCATATCTCTGCAGACACACACACCCAACCGGTTGGACCACATACCCAACCGGTTGGACCACGCTCAGGATTTTTCTAAAATTTCTACCGAAATGGTTTTGAGCGTAACTCTTTCATCCGGACTCCGATTGACACGATTCAAGTTGCGTTGGATTCGTAATTGAATTATCTACCATAATCAGGGGTCAACCACCTCAAAATCACACTAGGATTTTAAGATAAAATAAATTAAGTTTCTAATCAATTCAAGAATACGAATTTAATCTCCGGAAAATACTTTATAAAATACGGGTTGTTACACAAAGTGCCACGAGAGATACACAATTTACAAACATTCGAAGACCACATCGTATGGTCACTAAGTCATCGAGTCCATGAATTTCTTATTGATTTTAGTTGGTTGTTTAATATAGGTGAATTGAGTAGATTTTCGAGTATAAATCAAAGGAGACGAATTCTCCATCAAGGGCAACAAATTTTCCTACGAGGGACGAGTTTCCAAATCGAGGGTGACGAATTCACCTAATCATTTCCACTACAATTATCAATAGCCTAGGGACGAGTTCCCTAGTCTAGTGTGACGAATTCACACATAAATACTCAATTCTCTTTGCCAAGGCATTTCACCAAATACCTATTGTGCACAAGTGCACATAAAAGTCCTAGTCACCAAGAACACCTAATTAACCATCCAATCCATCACCCATAAGATCAAGGCCACTCATAAGGGCCTAGGTGAGATCACCCAATTCGTCCAAGACCACACACAAGGGTCTAACCAAGATTTGACAACTCTAAGAAACCATAAATTATACTCGTAAGCCCCTCGATCATTCTATCAAACACATAGCGGGTACAAGATCACCACTCAATTCCACTAATTTAAACACCTAGGACAAAACCCCCAAATTTCCATCGAAATTCCAATGATTCAATTATGAGTCCTAGACATGAAATTGACTATCACATAATCTCACAACTACCAAGAATACTCTAATCCAATGCAAGGACGAGTCCTATTCCATTCAATAAAAACATGTCAAATTTCATGATTTCCAAAAACATGGTTTTTATAGAAATTCTTTGAGTTCAATTCTTGAAAACCATTTAGGTGACCTAACACAATCACACAAGCACAAGATAGAGGCGTATTTATCTCAAGCTCCAACAATGGCGGAAACCCTAGCTGCAAAGTTATCGGCACCGACGAACCCAAAATTTTGGAGAATGACTTCATCACCCACATTGCCGGAAAGCCCTCGACAAGATGATCGACGTTAAACCTTGTAAGAACTCCGGGAGATGCTTGGAAGGCCCTCAAGACTAAGAGAGAAGGAGGGAGCAAGAGGGAGGAGCTCCCATGGAGGTAGAGAGAGAAGGAGTTAAGGCAAAATGGTTGGAAGGGATGACCAAATCGTGGGAATGATGATATATATAGCCCATCCACTTAAAATGACACAAATGCCCTTAATGAGCCAATTCTGGGCTCTGTGCACCGGTGCAAACCCTCTCTGCACCGGTGCAAACCTGCACTGGAATCCAACAGAAGACGTTTGCACCGGTGCAAGCTTCTACTGCACTCATGCAAACTCCCCTGCACCAGTGCAAACCTCCTCTACACCGATGCAAACTAAATCTAGACGAACAGTAGGTTTTGTGCACTGGTGCATCTCCCCTCTACACTGATGCAATCCTCAAAGAACACCCTGCACCGGTGCAAACTTACTTTACACCGATGCAAACACCTCCTGATGTGATATTTCTAAGCCAAACTCTCCCGAGACTTCCCCGAAACACTCTGAATTAAATACGAACCATATGGGTGAACTGAGAAGGAGTTCAACGTCTAATTATAATCATCAATCTAAGCCAAGGAATCCAAGAATCGATTAGAATTACGAATTTAAATTACGAAAATGTATTTAGAAAATACAGGTCGTTACACCTCAACCACCTTAAAAGAATTTCATCCCCGAAATTAACTAAGGTTAGAGGAACAAAGATCACGACCAAGGAATGCTAAACTTGCGAAGGACCAGCGCGCCACATGAAAGAATAAAAGGGATAACTCCCGATATGGTGTGGACATGCCGACACAAAAGGACACGCCGGCACAGAATTTATTTCGCCAAAGTACAAGGGACGGAGAATCCCATAAGGGATTTGTCTCCTCAAGAACTAGAAACCAATAATCGTCTCACCACGACATTCATACGAGGAGGAATCGGAGTTATAATCGTTGACACTCCGCTATCATTCTACAAACTCGCATACACATGTTTTGCAATTTCGTCACCCTACCCACGGGTACACACACATCCCCACACACGTACCCAATGCGATAATCAAGTGACCACTACAATTCAAGTTTGAGAGGTGGCGGCCGGACACGATTATCAACCTAAGTCATAGGGTCATACTTATACCACACAATCAAGGAAGCACACACACACATGGTCGATTATACACTGAAGGTGTAAGAATAACCAACTCGCTTATTTGTTCCCAATGCATCTAACAATCTACCCATCGCTTAGGGCACAATGATGTGGATTTTCAAGAAAGCAAGAATGGTTCCAAAGCACATACTAATCAAACAAGTGGAGAGTAAACGTCAAACTTGGCCATCGCAACAAGAACAAGGTGGCACAAGAGAACCAACACAACTTATCCACAATTCGAACGGAAGTGAGATCACAACTCACATCCTTGTGGCATCAATTTATGAAGCATGAAAATATGAAACTTGCAACAAGAAGCGTCCCAACTAGGTAACAAAAGTCTCAACCGAGACGATTTTACAATGATGTCCACAAAGGAAATGACATTCAAAACAAAACGCATAAGGTCAAACCGAGTTCACAACGCTACTAGCGAAACACAATGAGGGATGCCAATCCCAACAATGCACAATACAACTATGACAAGCAAATATAAAACAAGTCCCCAAAGACAGAGAAACCAGTGGCTGAGGATCCTCCGTGGCAATCGAGTACACTCTACCCTGAGTCATTCGCTCCACTGGTTGCTTGCCTCTCTGAATCGAATCCCGACGTGCACCTCTGGAACTGGTTCCTCTCTCAAACTGAGGAGTGGGTGCAAACGACTGATGATGCGAAGAATGATTTTGACTCCCTTGATGGAACTGCTCAACTCTTGGCCCAACCGACGAGTGACGCCCAACTGACATCTCGCCTTGCTTGCCGCTCCTCTGTGGGCAAATTCTTCCCACATGCCCAGACTGGCTGCACTCAAAACAAGTAACCTGGAAACATCGAGAACGATAATTCCCTTCCTAGATGCAGTGATGACAGACAAGGTGGCTCCTGAGTAGCTCTCCTGCAACACCAACGCTGATAAGGGACTAAGAACCCTGCTGACTCTGAGAAAAAGAATGATCTCTATGCTGCTTTCTCCCAAAATTGCCTGAAGACGACGTCGAATTTGAAACAAAAGATTGCTGACGAGGCTCTCACACTCTGACTTCTTCCTCTTCTTCCTTGTAAATAAGCTCAACAGCCCTGGCACGGTCCAACATAGTGGAAAATGAACGAATACACCGCCCAACGATGAGTCTCTGGATGGGGAGACGAAAACCCCGCTCGAATCTCTTGCACTTGCGATCCTCCAAACTGACTAACTCTGGAGCAAAACGGGACAAGGACTGAAATTTGATCACGTACTGGGAGACCGTCATGTCACCATGCTGCAACAACTCAAATTGCATCCTCAACTGCTCGCGAAAAGATTCTGGGAAGTACTGATCCTCGAAGGTAGAAACAAATTGCTCCCAAGAAATGGCACCAACATCTTCCTAAACTAATCCCGGATCTGCAATCCTAGCCAATCTCCGTGCATCTTTCTTGGCTTCAACAATTAAATTCCACCATTTACCCGCCTCACCGACTAACTGAAATTATGCAAAAGATACCCGCAACTCGTCTTCATGAATCTGAAGGGTGTCCAATGCCTTACAAATTCTGGAAAGCCAATAATTGGCCTCAATAGGCTCACCCTCTCCATTGAAACTAGGAGGGTTCATAGCACGGAACTCGTGAAAAGCCTCCATCACATGGCTAACACTCTTGGACCTCGGGGTTTGAACTGCTCTGGTGGCCTCAACCATGGCCTCGGTAAGCTTCCTTATGAACAATCTAGGATCCACTGCTTCCACTTGACCCACTTCAATGTTATCCTCTTCACAAACATTTTCCATCGGGACTTCCTGATGTGCCTGATGAACCCGACGACCTCCCTGACGAGCAACCATCCCGATAACCGAAGCGACTAGCGATGATAAGTCTTAGCAAACATACAAATAGCATATTCAATACACAAATCACGATAGCACTATGCTCATAAACTTCTGCACAAGAACTATGAGTCAAACCATATTGCAGGCTAGGAGGACAAACCACATACTCAACATACACTTATATCCATATGCAAAACCTCAAATATACTAGCGGAAACCAAACTAATCCGAGAACAATTACCAACTCCTATGCCTCAAACAAGGACATACTAATGCCATGTAACACGCAATGCATGCAAATACACACAAAAGACTCTATAGAAAGCACATGAAGAATCTATTGAGATAAAAATCTCCCCAAAGTTCCAAGGTTTTCGAACGAAAGCTCTGATACCAAGTTGTCACGCCCCAGATTTTCAAACCATTTTTTTTTTGAAATGGGATAAAAGAATAAAAGAATTATTCATTATAAAACCATATTTACCAAACCACAAGACAAGGGGACATGAATTGCAAAACATAGCTCTTTACAAGTATTTATATAAAACATGCTTAAAACGGAATTATAAACAATCCTTTACATGAACTTGCTTGGAATTTAAATACATACAACCTTTACATTTGAAATGAACCTCAAACTACAAGTAAAAAGGGGAGAGGGGAATTATTATAATGATACCAAAAATGAAGTACAATAGGATGCTCCTCACTGAATGAAAGTAGAGCAAGCCTAAGCCAACTCCCGCTACAAGCAACCAAACCCAGCAAACCTGCAGGAAATTGTAAAAGAAGGTTGAGTCATAAAGACCCAGCAAATATGCACCTATCAAGTGCAAATGCAATTATGATGACATGTGCAAGTGGTGTGAATCCCTATAATGCAACCCTAAGCATGTCATTACTCATACAATCTCAAACACCACTATCAAGTCATTTCCCAAATCAAGACTCATAAGTCTAACCACGTCTATTATTCACATAAGTAAACCAAAAGATAACCCAACTATTTAACATCACTCAAGGCCAACAACGACATAAGTCACAATCCTCTCTTTACAAAGTACCCTCATCCATACGACTAGGCAATACCAACTAGTACAAACCTTAAGGGTCAAGGATCTCAATCACGATCGCAACGACATGGTAAACAATCACATTATCTAGGGAGGACACTCCTAAGAACATAACCCATCTACTATAATGCCAATACCTTCGAGTATCCACGATGAGCCATGTTTCCACCGTTTGCTAATTCCACGACTTAGCCAAACGTCAATGACTAGCTAATTCCACGACTTAGCCAAACATCAACGACTAGCTAACTTCACGATTTAGCTTATGCCCACACAATCCACCAAACCACTTCGGACATCACCTATCCTTTCCAATCCTCTATATAGGTATATATATATAGGTACACATTGGTGAATTGATTCATCTTGTTGATTTAGTTTGTTCGACTCCTGCCTTAACACAAATTAAAACCAAGTCACACGAGTCTCGACCGCCTCACTAAATAAGGACCGGATTACCCCAACGTAGACTACACCTTAAAAGAGTCACATGAGTCTCGAACCGTCCTACGAGTAAGGACCCCCATACCCCAAACATAAACCATCACTTTAAAAACCAATTTGGAAAACCATTAAGCCCGGGATCGATTTAGAGTCTCCTTGGCGAGGACAAGGATGGACTCACTCATGTCGAAGTGCCACGAGGGATGCACTAACACACGAGGTGCCATGAGGGATGCACCATCACACAAAGTGCCACGATGGATGTACTATCACACGAGGTGCCACGAGGGATGCACCGAATATACGAGGTGTCACGAGTGATACACCAATTCACAAAGTGCCACGAGAGATGCACAATTTACAAACATTCGAAGACCACATCGTTTGGTAACTAAGTCATCGAGTCCACGAATTTCTTATTGATTTTAGTTGGTTATTTAATATAGGTGAATTGAATAGATTTTTTAGTACGAATCAAAGGAGACGAATTCTCCATCAAGGCAATGAATTTTCCTACGAGGGACGAGTTCCCAAATCACGGGTGACGAATTCACTTAATCATTTTCACTACAATTATCGATAGCCTAGGGACAAGTTCCCTAGTCTAGTGTGACGAATTCATACATAAATACCCAATTCTCTTCGCCAAGGAATTTCACCAAACACCTATTGTGCACAAGTGCACACAAAGGTCCTAGTCACCAAGGATACCTAATTGACCATCCAATCCATCACCCATAAGATCAAGGCCACTCACAAGAGCCTAGGTGAGA
Source organism: Monotropa hypopitys (assembly GCA_002855965.1). Lineage (NCBI taxonomy): Eukaryota > Viridiplantae > Streptophyta > Magnoliopsida > Ericales > Ericaceae > Monotropa > Monotropa hypopitys. The sequence goes on along the minus strand of NMUG010008223.1, from coordinate 4,934 downwards.
TCACCCAATTCGTCCAAGACCACACACAAGGGTCTAACCAAGATTTGACAACTCTAGGAAACCATGAATTATACTCGTAAGCCCCTCGGGCATTCTATCAAACACCTAGCGGACACAAGATCATCGCTCAATTCCACTAATTTAAACACCTAGGACAAAACCCCAAAATTTTTATCGAAACTCCAATGATTCAATTATGAGTCCTAGACATGAAATTGACTATCACACAATCTTACAACCACCAAGAACATTATAATTCAATGCAAGGGTGAGTCCAATTTTATTCAATCAAAACATGTCAAATTTCATGATTTCCAAAAACATGGTTTTTATAGAAATTCTTTGAGTTCAATTCTTGAAAACCATTTAGGTGACCTAACACAATCGCACAAGCACAAGATAGAGGTGTATTTACCTCAAACTCCAACAATGGCAGAAACCCTAGCCGTGAAGTTATCGGCACCGATGAACCCGAAAGTTTGGAGAATGACTTCACCACCCACGTTGCCAGAAATCACTCGACGAGACGATCGATGTTAAACCTTGCAAGAAATCCGGGAGATGCCCGGAAGGCCCTCAAAACTAAGAGAGAAGGAGGGAGCAAGAGGAAGGAGCTCCCATGGAGGTAGAGAGAGAAGGAGTTAGGGCAAAATAGTTAGAAGGGATGACCAAATCGTGGGAATGATGATATATATAGCCCCTCCACTTAAAATGACACAAATGCCCCTAATGAGCCAATTCTGGGCTCTGTGCACCGGTGCAAACCCTCTCTGCACCGGTGCAAACCTACACTGGAATCTAACAGAAGACGTTTGCACCGGTGCAAGCTTCTACTGCACCGATGCAAACTCCCATGCATCGGTGAAAACCTCCTCTACACCGATGCAAACTAAGTCTGGACAAATAATAGGTTTTTGTGCATCGGTGCAACTCCCCTCTGTACCGATGCAAACCTCAAAGCACACCCTGCACCAGTGCAAACTTACTTTGCACCGATGCAAACACCTCCTGATGTGATATTTATAAGCCAAACTCTCCCGGGACTTCCCCGAGACACTCCGAATTAAATACGAACCATATGGGTGAACCGAGAAGGAGTTCAACGTCTAATTATAATCATCAATCTAAGCCAAGGAATCCAAGAATCGATTAGAATTATGAATTTAAATTCCGAAAATGTATTTAGAAAATACAGGTCGTTACACTTCCTTTTTGGTGTAGACCCATTTGCAACCGATCTCCTTTCTGCCTTTCGGAAGCGAAACAAAATCCCATGTCTGATTCTTGTGAAGAGAAGTCATCTCTTCATCCATAACATTCTTCCACTGTTCAATTTCTGGACTCTTCATATCTTCTTTGAAAGTGGATGGGATATCTGCATCAATAACTGGCAAAGCATAGGCAACCATATCAACATACCTCACAGGTACCCGAATAACCCTCTTGGGTCGAGATGTTGCAATAGACTCTTGCTGTTGTTGTTGTTGAGAAGAACTGAAACTGTCTACTTGAGTATCACCATCAACTGAAATACCATCATCTGAATCAACCACATTACCATTATCAACTGATTGATCTGGAATCTGAGGAACTATGGAAGTATCAAACTCCACCTGTTGTAGAGAAACTTCTTCATCCACAACCTTCACAAGTTGCTTTAGAAACTCCGATTCATTGAAGGTCACATCCCGACTGATAAGAACCTTCTTTGACTCCAAATCCTGCAATCTGTATCTTTTGATACCCTCACTAAAGCCCAAGAATAATGCTTTCTTGGCTCTAGGATCTAGCTTTGATTCCCTGACATGATAATAAGTAGGACAACCAAAAATGTGCAAAGAATCATAATCCGAAATAGGTTTACCTAACCATACCTCCAATGGCGTTTTACCCTTAAGAGCAATAGATGGCAACCGGTTGACCAAATGACTAGCATACACCACTACTTCTGCCCAATACTGTCTACCCAAACCAGCGTTGGATAGCATACATCGCACCTTATCCAGTAAAGTACGATTCATCCTCTCTGCCACACCATTTTGCTGTGGTGTGCCTCTCATCGTAAAGTGCCGCACAATACCAAATTTTTCACAGATGTTGAAGAGTGGATCGGCTCTATACTCTCCTCTATTATCAGATCTGAGGCGCTTGATCTTCTGACCTGTCTGGGTTTCTATAAGAGTTTTTCACTTAAGAAAAACATCAAGCATTTCATCTTTGTGTTTCATAATATAAATCCAAACACGGTGAGAGAAATCATCAACAAAAGAAACAAAGTAATGTTTACCTCCGAGAGAAGCAACCCTAGTAGGCCCCCATACATCTGAATGTACGTAGTCAAGAGTACCCTTGGTACGGTGAATAGCAGTGCCGAACTTGACTCTAGTCTTCTTCCCCATAACACAGTGCTCACAGAAATCCATCTTGCAAGTTTTGGCACCCTTCAGCAAATTCTGCTTCACAAGTCCCTACATAGCCTTCTCGCCAACATGACCAAGCCTCATGTGCCATAATATGGTGGTATCAGATATTTCCTCCCCAATACTGCTGCAAATACTGGTTGTTCCACCCAAAACTGTACTCCGTTGAAGAAAATACAAGTTATTCTGCCGAATGCCCATCATCACGCTCATAGCACCCAAAATGACCCTTAGAGCTCCACCTTTTATCGTAATCTGATAACCCTTGGATTCTAAAGCACCCAATGATATAAGATTCTTCTTTAGGTCCGGCACATACCGAACATCAGATAATACACAGATTGTTCCATCATGTAGCTTCAATCTAATCTTCCCTACCCTGAGAGTTCTGCAAGCAAAATCATTGCCCATAAAAATTGATCCACCATCAATCATATCAATGCTGGAAAACCATTCCTTGTTAGGACATATATGGTAGGTGCATCCTGAATCGAGAATCCACTGATCAGACTGACAAACTAGAGATGAACCCAATAACGCCAAATCATAATCTGAATCATCCGACTATACTATGTTGGCTTTGGAATCGGACTTGTCCTTTCTTTTGGGACAATCTTTCTTCCAATGCCCTTTCTGACGACAGTAGGCACATTCGTCTTTAGCAACCCTTCCAGAACTAGAACTTCCTCTTCCCTTGGATTTGGAACGTCCCTTGTATTTACCACCCTATTTCTTTTCAGATCTGCCCCTGACAGATAGTGCTTCGCTAGATGAGTCACTGTTGGCCTGTTTATCATTCTTCCGATACTCATTATTTATGAGTGTATTAGAGACATCATCATATTTAATTGTATACTTCCCATACATCAGAGTTGTTGACAGATGATCATATTGATCTGGTAGGGAATTCAACAATAAAATTGCTTTATCCTCATCAAGGATTTTAACATCCAAATTCTGCAAATCAGCAAGTATTTTGTTATAATCAGTAAGATGCTCCATCATAGTCGTACCTGGTCTGTAATTAAATCGGAAGAGCTTTTTTTTCAGATAAAGGCAATTCTCAACTCTCTTGGTCATAAACTTATCCTCGAGCTTTTTCCACAAATCTTTTGCCTTCGTTTCCCGTATAACAAAATACTTCTGGTCCTTTGCGAGACACAACCGTATGAAACCACATCCCTGCCGATTGATGTGATCCCAGTCTTTGTCATTGATTTCATCAGGCTTGTCCTCCAAAGTAAAATCCAATTCATGTTGGATCAGAACATACAACACCTCGCATTGCCACATGCCGAAGTTGTTGGTACCGTTAAATTATTCCACGTCAAATTTGGCCGAAGAAATCCCCGGCATTGATGCACCAGGCCTGTAACCCGAACCTGATTGGGAGGAGGAGAAAGGATTCTCCAACTGATCTGACATAGTTGATCGATCCTGGTTCTCTGAAATGCGACCCGACATCGTCCTTCAATATCAAAACAAAACAATCTCCAAAAGCAAACCTGAGATCTAAAACCTGGGCTCTGATACCAGTTTGTTGTGCAGAAGTGCCAATCACAAACACAGATGTGTGATTGAATATGATATGATATAAAAATGATAAACAGATACATAAAATAGAAGAACACAGAACACACAGATATAACATGGTTCAGTATACAGTGTACAATGTATACCTACATCCACGGGCAGCCAAACAGGAGGTGATTGTATTAACGGGGAACAAACAGGTGCCTCGAAAGGCTACAGATCGATCTCAATGGATCGTTACAGTCAAATCAATTGATGAACAATACAATACAATAATTTTCGAAACCCTCAAAGAGCAGCCTTTCTCTCAAGCTCTGTACTGTGTCGCATAGCAGCAGCAACCAAATTTTCTAAAATGCTCTGTTCTTAATCGCAGCACTTTAGCAACAAAGAAAACATAACTTTTTATATGAAACAAGCCGCATGCCCTCATTCATAAATGGAACCACCAAAGATTCGCTCGAGCTATTTAATTTTCGCTCGAGCGAAAGGGGCAACCCGCTCGAGCGAAAGGGCACGCTCGAGACCAGAGAATTCACCGTTGTTTGAGAGACAATTCGCTTGAGCTTGAGGGCAACTCGCTCAAGCGAAAATCTGAGCTTGAGCGAACATCAAATATGGGCTTGAGCGAAAAAACACTTTGAGCCAAAATTCAATTTAGCTCTCAGTTGTAACAGATTAGACGATTCACTCCCTCTATAATAGAATTCGTGCACTTGATCACTATTTTTTATATTTTTCTTTTATCTTTGTTCTTTGTTTCTAAATTATGTTGTTTAGTCTTTGTATAATTTTTCTTTTTACATAATTTCTTTTATGTAAATATCATTCTTGTATATAAAGAGGTCTAAGTCTATTGTAAAAATCATCATTTGGAATATAATTATATTTTTCACTTTGTATTTCTCTTTCTATACTTTATTATTTCTCTCTATATACTTTTATGGTATCAGAGCCAAGGCGTCTTAATTTATTTGGCTA
>NMUG010008222.1:0-11738 GCA_002855965.1 Monotropa hypopitys | reverse complement strand
CTCTCACTTCTCTCTAAAATCTAAGGGAATCAAGACTCCATTGAAGGTTTTCACCTTCTTCAACCTTGAAGAGGACCTTGAGATCTCTCCGGCAACCTATGTCTTGAAGCTATCCTCTCAAGTTCGGGTTCAAGGCATTTGTTGAATCTCCTTTGAGGTAGGATCTATCTATCTTTAGTATTGTACTTGATTGTGCCTTCTCTTCTCTCTCTTTGAATACTTGAACATTTCATGAGTTTGGTACTTAATCATGTGTTGAAAAAAAATTAGTATGGGTTAAGGGTTTGCATCATGAAATTAGTGGTGGGTTTATAGTCTCTAGGTGTGTATCTAACTATCCCTAGGTTCAATTTTATGTTTTGGTTGTCCTAATGAAAAACCCCAAATTTGGTATGAACCATAATATTTACATTTAGGGTTTTTGTTCAATTCATGGTCACATGTTCAAATTGAGTTGCAATGTATGAAATTGAGTATGTTTGGGGCTTAACAGATGCATTTGGCACATGAGTCGTGTGTAGTAAACATTGGTCGCATAATGGGTCAACTATCGCATTGTTAAGTCATGGATGGAATGGAATTGAAATGATGGCTCACATATTGAACTACTAACGTCGGCTAGGAAATGTATTATGCGAAATGAATCCACTTGAGATAAGAAGTAATTGGAATAACGTGATTGACTAGCTTTGGCTAGATGATGTAACAATGATAGGGGTTCAATATATATTGGATACGGGAATGGACTTATGATGGGATTCCCGGGATGGTTGCGCCATCCATGACATTATGCATAATGGGGGTAATTTAGCCCTCCCAATGTTACTTGGGGAATGACAGAGAGGAATGGTTAGTGTGCCGACGGGCCACTATACCAATCCTACCCTATCTATGTTACATGACAAATACGATGAACGGAAATATTGGGATAACTTGGAATGGACTTATGATGGGATTCCAAGGTGTATCCATCGTATGAAATCGATGAACTAAATATAAATGGGAACACATTGTACTACGGAAAGAGAACAATAACGCATGCGCATGTTCATTTTGTATGCTTGACATAGTAGTTCATCTTCAGAAGAGTTGGATTTTGGATAGTTGATTGTGGTCACGTGATAGTAGTCGGATCATTGCCATTGTTTTGAGTCTTGTACATAGCCATGTATTGCATGCTCTACATTCACGCACGAGTCCATGCCAGTCTTGGACATGCTAGATGATAGATATTTCCTACTTTGGCATAGCACGCCCTTCTTTTTATCTCCACAGGTGTTGATCCCTTCCTTGGAGGACTTGATGCATAGCAAGCTTTCGGAAAGTTTTTGAAGAACCCCTTTTTATATTTGATGCTCATTTAGGCTCCTTTGAGCTTGTAATAGTGAGGTGATTTTGTGAACTTAAACTTGTATCTCTCTATCTCTCTACACTACTATTTAGTTGTACTTTCTTCCTTCTTTCTTATTCATGCCAGGATTTTCATACGTGTGTGGAAGGGTACTATTGTGATAGCTTAGTTATTTCCTTTATAAACTTAATTTCAAAAAAATGATTTGAAAATCCAGGGCGTGACAACTTAGTATCAGAGCTTTCGGTTTCGAAAACTTAGGCCTTTGGGGAGACTCTTAGTCTCTATGGGTTGCATGGCGTGTTATGTTGCATTGTCTAGCATGTGTCGTGAATGTGTAGAGCATACATTGACATGATCCATAGGCACTTGTGGTATGATGATTAACGCTTCATGTATTGTTTCTCCCCATGGGTATAGCCATGTTGATTGATTCTATTGTTGTTTGAATCCTTCAAGGATCTTGTTGGGTGATCTCTTCTCTTGATTGATCCATGTGTTATTGGTTGAGTGGATTCTTTGAGCCTTGTCTTGCGTACTCCTTCTTATGATTTCATGATCCTCCCTTGTAGAAATGGCTCCTCGTCATGCTATCGGAAGGGGCCGTGGTCGTGGGGGTGTGTATGCCCCTGACACTATTAGCGAGGAAGTCAATGATCGGATGCATGGTGTGGAGGATGATGTACCTCCGGCTATTCTTGTTCCAGTTCTAGAAGGGCTTGTTGCCCCTAGTCAATTTGCTAGAGAGCTTGCGGTCACCATCGTCAAAGCTAGTCATGGTTTTGCTGCTCCGTGGGAAAATGCGGGCAATCACACTATCGAGGCTTTACGGGAGTTCCGTCGCATGGATCCCCCCAAGTTCAACGGTGAGGGAGATCCACTTGAGGCAGATCACTGGTTATTCGAGATTCGTAAGGTGCTTGATACATTGGAGATAGTGGAGGACAAGCTGCGGATTTCTTTTGCCACATATCAGTTGACAGGTGAGGCAAGCCAATGGTGGAGTTCTATTCTTGAGATGTGTCGCGGGAGTTTGCTTGCTAACAGTGATGTCGATCCACAAGCCATCATCGATCCCATTCGGGGTATGTCATGGGCCGAGTTTCAGTCTGTCTTTGAGGGACAGTACTTTCCAAAGAGTTTCAGGGATCAGCTCCATGAGCAGTTTGAGAGATTGGAGCAGGGGACTATGACCGTGTCCCAGTATGCTATGAAATCTCAAGCGTTGTCCAGGTTTGCTACTGATTTGGTGAGCTCCGAGGAGAAGAAGTGCAAATGCTTTGAGAAGGGCCTTCATTCTTTGGTCCAACGTCTAGTGATGAGCCAACGGATCTGCAATTTTGCCGACATAGTGGAGTGTGCTAGAGCCATCGAGCCAAAGAGAGAGTCTTCCAGGGAAGTGAAGATATGGGAGCCGCGTTGTCAGGTATCTACTTCTAGTTCATCATCGGGAAGTTTTGAGAAGAAATGCTAATGGGAGCAGTCTCACTTTTCTAGGGGCCAAAGATCACAGGGTAGTGCAGGTTCAGTGTGGGGTCCGGTTATCTATCATCGATGTCATCAGATAGGATATATGCAATCAGAGTGCAGATCTTCTGCCTATTTTGAGTGTGGCCAGGCAGGTCACATAGCCAAAAACTATCCGAGGAGAGCCCGTAGTCATAGTGATACAAGTTCAGCATAGTAGTCGCAGGTTAGGCATCAACGTCCTATCCAGTCATGACTAGCTAGTTCAGGTCAGTCTTCTCATACTAGTAGAGGTGTCGCCCCTATCAGACCAGTGCAGCAGTACCAGCAGAGAGGTAGTTATCAGCATGGTCCTACTACTCACGGTCGAGCGTAAGTTATTCCTACAGCTTCTATCCCTTTTACTTCACAGCAGCTAGAGACGTCAGTGGTCAGGGGTATGTTTCTTATTTATAATTCTTGGGCCAGTGTTCTATTTGATTCGGGTGCATCCCATTCATTCATCGCTGCATCATTCATTCGTACACTAGAGTTGGGTGTGGACGTTCTGGATCCACCTTTGTTTGTGGATACTCTAGTAGGAGGTCTTGTTCGATTGAACCGTGTTTGCTGGGATTGTGAGTTGACGATGGAAGATCGACATTTCATCTTTGACTTCATTGTATTACGTATGTCGGGGTTCGACCTTCTTCTTGGGATGGATTGGTTATCTACCTTATATGCCACTATTGATTGTTATCGGCGTCGGGTCCGGGTGCATTCTCCAGATAGAGATTATTTTTATATTTATGGGGAGAGAAAAGAGATATTGGACGCTTGTTTTTATGATCCCCAGGAGCGGGATTCTATTAGTTGCGTTCTTGCGAGCCTTAGCCTTGATGACGATGTTTCTCACCGCGGGGAGTTGCCCCTTGTTGTTTGCGAGTTCCCGGATGTATTTCCGAAAGAGTTACAGGGTTTGCCTCCTAGTCAGGAAGTTGAGTTCTTTATTGATTTGTTGCTGGGAACATCTCCCATTTCGGTTCCACCTTATCATTTCATGCCGGCAGAGTTGCGGGAGTTGAAGTCCCAATTGTAAAAGTTGTATGAGTTGGGTTTTATTCGCCCTAGTTCATCGCCATGGGGTTCTCCAGCTTTGTTTTCCAAGAAGTAAGATGGTTTGTTGTGTTTGTGTATCGACTATCAGAAATTAAATCGTGTCACCGTCAAGAACAAATACCCTATGCTGAGGATCGATGATTTATTTGATCAACTTCGTAGTTCCACATGCTTTTCAAAGATCGACTCACGTTCGGGTTATCATCAGTTGCAAGTCCATGCAGAGGATATTCCGAAGACGACTTTTCATATGCGTTATGACCACTACGAGTTTGTTGTCATGCCATTCAGTTTGATGAATGCCCCTGCAATGTTCATGGATCTCATAAACCATATCTTTTGTATCCATCTTGGTCATTTTATTATAGTGTTTGTGGATGATCTTCTCGTTTATTCGGTGTCAGAGGAAGAGCACTAGATTCATCTTCGTGTTATGTTGGAGTTGTTGCGAGAGCACTGTTTGTATGCCAAACTCAGCAAATGTGAGTTTTGGCTCCCTGAAGTAAAGTTTCTTGGCTATGTCGTCTCCAATGGAGGGGTGACCATGGATCCAAGCAAGATTGATGTCGTTTCTTTATGACCGCATCCGAAGAATGTGTTTGATATCCGTAGTTTCCTTGGTCTTGTGGGTTACTACAGACGCTTTGTTCTTGATTTTTCTCATCTAGCAGCTCTTACGACGTGTTTGACCCGAAAGGGTGTTCCTTTTATTTGCGATAATTATTGTGAGGCTGCATTCGAGGAATTGAAGAGTCGGTTAAATACATCTCCTATCCTTATTGTGTCAGAACGGGGAGCGGGTTATACGGTTTATCATGACGCTTCACATGACGGTTTGGGTTGTGTTCTTATGCAAGAGGGGAAGGTTGTGGCATATGGTTCGAGGCAATTGAAGGAGCATGAGAAAAACTATCCTACCCATGAACTTGAGCTTGCGGATATTGTTTTTGCGTTGAAGATGTGGCGTAACTACCATTACAGGGAAAGGTTTGAAGTATTTTCCGATCATAAGAGCTTGAAGTACTTGTTTACACAAAAAGAGCTGAATCTTCGACAATGACTGTGGATGGAACACTTAGAAGATTATGATTTTGAGTTGCATTATCATCCGGGCAAGGCTAATGTGGTTGCAGATGCATTGAGTCGAAAGTCTTCTCATCTCGCTAGTTTGGCCGTGCGTGATTGGAAATCCATGGAGGATTTGGGTTCATTTGTTTTGCATGCAGAAGAGAATGGGGAGCCATCTACCTTATGCAATTTGTTGATTCATTCAGAATTATCTCAGTGGGTTATTGAGGCGCAAGCCGACGATTCGGAAGTATTAGATTTCCGGGCGAAGTTTCTTAGCGAAGATGCGCATCAAGGGTAAATGATTCATGCATATTCGAGTTTGCGATTTTGTGGCTGATTGTTCGTTCCATCTTCTTGCTAAGGAGGTATTCTTCACGAGTTTCATCATTCATCGTTAGCCGTTCATCTAGGTGGGAAAATGTACTATGATCTCAAATGTCAGTTTTGGTGGCTGGGTATGAAGAAAGATGTCGCGATGTTTGTCGCTAGATATCTCACATGTCAACAAGTCAACGCTGAACATCAATGTCCTGCCGGTTTGCTACAACCATTGCCGATTACCGAATGGAAGTGGGAGCACGTTACGATGGATTTTACTTCAGGTTTGCCTAAGTCTCTGAGTGGTCAGATGCTATTTGGATTATCGTTGATCGTTTAACGAAGACCTCACACTTCTTGCCAATTTGGGTTGCCCAGTCTGTTGATTTGTTGAGACGGTTGTACATCCGAGAGATTATTTGATTGCATGGAGTTCCTTCATCCATTGTGTCCAATAGAGATCCACGATTTACATCTCGCTTTTGGCATAGTTTGCAGAGTTCTCTGGGTTCGAAGCTTCTGTTCAGCACAACATTTCATCTGCAGACCGATAGCCAGTCGGAGCGCACTATTTAGATTCTCGAGGATATGCTACGGGCATGCGTATTGGACTTTCATAGGAGTTGGGTTGATCATTTGCCGTTGATAGAGTTCGCCTACAACAACAGTTATCACTCTAGTATTGGTATGGCTCCATTCGAAGCCTTGTATGGTAGGCCATGTAGATCGCCTGTATGTTGGATTGATGTTGGAGAGTCAATGATTATTGGGCTGGAGATGACACAACAGATTACCGAACAGATCAATTTGATTCATCAAAAGTTGCTTACCGCTCAAAGCCATTATAGGAGTTATGCCGATAGACATTTGAAGTTGGAGATCATGTGTCTCTCAAAGTATCACCTTGTCATGGTATTTCTCGCTTCAAGAAGAAAGGAAATCTCACGCTGCGTTTCATTGATCCTTTTGACATCATAGAAAAGATTGGAGAAGTCGCATATCGCTTGGCGTTGTCGTCTAACATTTCGAATGTGCACGATGTATTTCATGTGTCCATGTTGCAGAAGTACGAGTTGGATCCATCTCACATAATTGATTGGTCTAATATGGAGCTTAAAGCCGATGTGTCGTATGAATAAAGGCCGATTCGTGTCCTTGATTCGAGAGAGCAAGTACTTCGGGGCAAGACGATTCCATTGTTGAAGATTCTATGGTGCAATCATAGTGTCGAAGAGGCAACTTGGGAGCGTGAAGACAAAATTCGTAATAAATATCCGGAATTGTTTTAACTTGTAATTGTTTTGATTTGAGTTGTATTGATGTTTGTACTCTTAACTTATATAATTTTGGGGACAAAATTCCTTTAAAGTGGTTGAGGTGTCACGACTCGTATTTTTCTAAATATGTTTTCTGAAATTTAATTCGTTTATTAAACGTTAATCGACACTCGCAACCTTTGGGAAGGGTGTGGGATAGCATTAGGACATCGATTTAGTATGAGGAATGTTGGGGAAGTGTCGGAGGTGGTGTCGGGAAGGGCCAAGAGTGTTTTGGAGCATTTCCGGGCACAATTTATATTTCTTATCCAGACGACGATGGGTGGTCGTCCGGACGGGAGTGCAGTAAGGGGTGCAAATCCTTCAGGAGTGTTTGTCCGAACTGTGGGTGGTTCCCGTCCGGATGGGGTGGAGTGGTCATCCGGACGACGGGTTTCCCGTTCGAACGAGGCGACCGTAAATGACTTCAAAATTTCGGATTTTGTTATTTTTTGGTCCATTCTTACCCTACCTCTTTCATTTCTGCCGAAACCCTTCTCCCCCTCTCTCTAAACTCCTCCAAACCTCTCACTTCTCTCTAAAATTTAAGGGAATCAAGACTCCATTGAAGGTTTTCACCTTCTTCAACCTTGAAGAGAACCTTGAGCTCTCTCCGGCAACCTAGGTCTTGAAGCTATCCTCTCAAGTTCGGGTTCAAGGCATTTGTTGAAGCTCCTTTGAGGTAGGATCTATCTATCTCTAGTATTGTACTTGATTGTGCCTTCTCTTCTCCCTCCTTGAATACTTGAACATTTCATTAGTTTGGTACTTAATCATGTGTTGAAAAAAAATAGTATGGGTTAAGGGCTTGCATCATGAAATTAGTGGTGGGTTTATAGTCTTTAGGGGTGTATCTAACTATCCCTAGGTTCGATTTTATGTTTTGGTTGTCCTAATAAAAAACCCCAAATTTGGTATGAACAATAATATTTACATTTAGGGATTTTACTCAATTTATGGTCACATATTCAAATTGAGTTGCAATGTATGAAATTGAGTATGTTTGGGGCTTAACAAATGCATTTGGCACATGGGTGATGTGTAGTGAACATTGGTCGCATAGTGGGTCAACTATCGCATTGTTAAGTCATGGATGTAATGGAATTGAAATGATGGCTCACGTATTGAACTACTAACGTCGGCTAGGAAATGTATTATGCGAAATGAATCCACTTGAGATAAGAAGTAATTGGAATGACATGATTGACTAGCTTTGGCTAGGTGATATAACAACGATAGGGGTTCGATATATATTGGATACAAGAATGGACTTATGATAGGATTTATAGGATGGTCGCACCATCCATGACATTGTGCACAATGGTGATAACTTAGCTCTCCCAACGTTACTTGGGGAATGATGGAGAGGAATGGTTAGTGTGTAGACGAGCCATTATACCAATCCTATCCTATCTATGTTACATGACAAATACGATGAACGGAAATATTGGGATAACTTGGAATGGACATATGATGGGATTCCAAGGTGTATCCATTGTATGAAATCGATGAACTAAATATAAATGGGAACACATTGTACTACGGAAAGAGAACAATAACTCATGCGCATGTTCATTTTAGATGCCTGGCATAGTAGTTCATCTTCAAAAGAATTGGCTTTTGGATAGTTGATTATGGTCACATGATAGTAGTCGGATTATTTCCATTATTTTGAGTCTTGTACATAGTCATGTATTGTATGCTCTACATTCACGCACGAGTCCACGCCAGTCTTGGACATGCTAGATGATATGTATTTTCTACTTTGGCATGACACGCCCTTCTTTTTATCTCCACATGTGTTGATCCCTCCCTTGGAGGACTTGATGTAGCGAGCTTTCAAAAAGTTTTTGAAGAAGCCCCTTTTTATATTTGATGCTCATTTAGGCTCCTTTGAGCTTGTTATAGTGTAGGTGGTTTTGTGAACTTAAACTTGTATCTCTCTATCTCTCTACACTACTGTTTAGTTGTACTTTTCTTCCTTTTTTTCTTATTCATGCCAGGATTTTCATACGTGTGTGGATGGGTACTATTGTGATAGCTTAGTTATTTCCTTTATAAACTTAATTTCAAAAAATGATTTGAAAATCCGGGGCATCACATGATGTGTCCGACTAATAAGAGCATCCTCCTCCTTCGTCTACTTGCTGCTTGTGACAAATCGAGCCATAAAGGCTCGTTCAAGTTCTTGGTAGCAAGTAATGCTACGTGAATGGAGTTTGTTGAACCAGAGAGAACCAAGAGTATCAAGGCTTATCGGAAATAACTTACACATGATGGTGTCGTTGGTGGTGTAGAGTGAGATGATCTGCCGGAAGTGGATAAGGTGAGTATACGCATCTGTCTTCGGATCATATCTTGTGAACTTCGACAGATTGAAGCATGTGGGAAGAGTCGCCAGCTCAATCTCTAGAATGAATGGAGAGAGACTGAGCTGCCGAAGCCTTGCGTCGATGGATGCCTTTTGATGGACCACTCTCCTGTTCGAACTGAGAGTTATTTGGCTTCTGCGATAGTTCAAATGATCTCTGAGATGCCTCCTTTTGTGGCTACAATCGTCTTCTCCATGATGCCTGTCGAAGCGCTTGTGGCCCCTTTCATGATGGGGCTTGAATTATGTGCCCGGAGCTCTCCTCAATCGAGCCTCTGGTACGATGGCTTCAACAGGTACAAGGTATCCTTCTTCAAGGAGATAGAGGGTCTTGCAAGATCTTTTAGAGCAAGAACTCGATATGGAGCTCCTAGACAGACGACGCCTAGAGGACCGGGCATGACGGCCTCCCGACTGGCATTCAAGAGTGGGGGATCGGCAGACTGCCTTTCCCTTCCCTGAAAGACCATGATCGTTCGGCTTTAAGAGTCACTCTAGCTCCGACCGCCTAGCGCATCTTCAGAGGGAGCTGAAGGGTAGTTCATGGAGTTGGCAGTGAGTCTCGCCAGCTGATTCTTCAAAAAGGTGATCTCTGAATCCTTCTAATGGAACTGATCTTTGGACGGTTGTGAGGAGGATCCCAATAGGTCCAGTAGTGGATCTTGAGCAGCAAAAACTATCGATAAAGTGAGAGGAGGTAGATGGCCATGATGATCGGCTCATGTGTGTTCCCCGCCCATCGTGGAGGAGAGTAGCACTAAATATGAAAAGAGAGGTGTGGACTAAGGTTACCGGAGTCTGAGAGTAGTGTCCCCAGCAGAATCACCAAATGTGGTGACTATAATCTGACCCCCTCTTCGGGTTGGCTGTGCTTCGTCCGGAGGGTGGGGAAGTGCTGAGAGCTTGCCTTTGGATGGTCGGAGGGCTGACCTATAAGAGAAGAGGGGTTTCTTGTGAGACCTGCATATTATTTTGTGTATCATTTGCATTAATTAAATTAATTAAGTGTAATTAAATTTTTATGATGATTAAAATAATTATCTTAGCAATTAATTATGAAATGGGCAAAATTAAAATTTTTAGTTAAGAGAATTGATTATTAAAAATATATATGCATAAAGAAATTAAAATTATAGTCGTCAATGGAAATTTTAAATTTCGTAAAAATGAGCTCAATTGACGAAAAATATTTAACTTAATAATTAAGAAAATTAAAAAATTTAACTATGTGAAACTAAATTATTAAAAAATATATAAATTTTAAGAATTATAAGTGAAAATTTCTTTTAAAAAAAAGATCGGATGAGGGCTTCAACTGCATGCAATGTTAGCATGCATCCACCTCACACATGAGTTAAAACAATTAAACTCAACTGAGAGACCGAATGAGAGCTGAGAGAGACGCGATTATGAGAGGAAGAGAGAGAGAGAGAGAGAGAGAGAGAGAGAGAGAGAGGGTGAGATCGAGAGGTCAGACGGAGAAGAGAAAGTGGTGACTGGCACGGCAACGACGAGGAGGAGGAGGAGGTATACTCGATTTTACGACTGTATCGTGTATTCGTTTGTGTGTATATGTATATACATTGTGCGCCATGTATTTACGTTGTATCGTGTGTGTGTATACAATTTTTCCGAGGAGTTTTCTGGCCATTTTCCATCATTTTACGGCCAACGAACCATGTTTGCCGACCTATTTTCCGACTAGCCGACATTGATTTCCTGCAGCAGATTATAAGGACTTTGGAAGCAAAAAATGTCCAGTTAATCAAATTATTTTTTGAAACAAACTATGGGGTTATGTTGGCTAGTGTCTTAACTAGTTGTGTATAAAAAATCACAAAGTTGGATAAATAGTTTGGGAGAAATTCGCAATTAAACGCGATATGGTTTTGTCGATTTGCGGTTTTGGAATTTTGAGGTAAAATAGGAAAAAATATCACAAAACCAATTATTTTTGTAAAAACATTATGAAGTTGTGTTGATAATTATCTTAGGAGATTGTATATAAAATATTATATTAATCGGAGTAATTGTTTAATCAAAATCTACATTTAAGCGCGATTTTATCCGTTAGGAGAAAATGAATCGATTCACTGTTTTACGGATAACGTTTGAGTTGATTTTGGTGGCTCGGGGATGGTCAAAAATGTTAAAAATTAATAAAAAAACAATACAATTTGTATCGATATTATTTTTATTAAATTATAATTATTAACAAATTTATGATATTAAAAAGGAAATTTAATACTTTTATTAATTACAGAAAATAAAAGAATATTAACAAATGATTAAATAAAATATTAAGTGGAATTATTAGTGGAATTTTACGGAAAAATATTGGAATTTAATTATGGGAATAATATTTATTTATTATTAATATTCCGAAAATGATACTTAATTATTCAAAAAATTCTAGAAATTACAGAAAATACAAAAATTACATTATTCCATATTGAGAATAATTTTACCCCAAATATTTAATTTAAGCATACATTCATGAATTTTGAGTATTTTATAATTTATTGAGTCTATTCTAGGATTCTATTTTAATTTATATTCTATTTATTTATTTGCTAGGACCTTAGAAGCAATCAACATCATCAACATCACAAAAGGACAAACAGACTACATAGTTTCATCTACTAGTCAAATGAGTACTTAGAACACTTTAATTTAGAGTAGTTATATTTACTTTTCAGTAGTATAAATTTTGTGTTTTGAAAGTGTTTGAAAATGAGAAAAATCT
>NMUG010008221.1:0-11741 GCA_002855965.1 Monotropa hypopitys | reverse complement strand
AAATTCAATTAATATATATATATATGAAAATTCAATTTCAATTAATTGTTTAGATAATTAATAATAATTAATAACATTATCAAAAATATCTAGGGCTAACAAAAATGGTGAGAGATTTATTTTGGACCAACATTTCAAATTGAACTTGCCAAAATAGGCCAACGATCCAATTTAAGAACTGTCAGATATTTATTTTGGACCAACATTTGAAATTAAACTTGCCAAAATAGGCCAACATTCCAATTTAAGAATTGTGAGAGATTGATTTTTGATTTGATCTTTGCAAATTTGATTTTGATATTTGAATCTTGAGGTTTTGAAATATTGATTTCAAACTTTTGAATTTGAACTTTGAAAGTTTGCTTTTGAGATTTTAAAACATTTGACTTTGAAATTTTGTGATTTTGCATTTGAACTTTGAGATTTTCAAATTTTGAATTTTGTACTTTTAGGTTTTGAAATGTTGATTTTGTTTTTAAATTTTCATTTTTGTAAAAGTTGAAATTTAGCGGAATGTATAAACTAACCTAGAGGGGGGGGGTGAATAGGTGAGTTATTAAAATTATTAGATTTTATGAAAATCTGTTGGCCCTAAGTTTTGATGGTGCATTATTTACACAAATATAGTTTTTATAAAATGATTTTCTAATTCCTTGAATTATGGTGTAAATGTTCAAATCTTTATTTAAATCAAGGAATTTGCTTTGTGCTTGAATTTCATTATCAATTTTAATGATATTTGATTAGAGGCTAAAGAATATTGCTTTCAATGTTTGAACATCTTTCTATACATTCTTTAGACCCTTGTATGATCTTAGAATAAGTTTAATTCTCTACTTTGGACTTAAAATGTTTTTAAAAAAATACTTGGAAAATAATTTCTCCTACAAGTCTTTTTATCATTACATTTTTCCAAGATGTTTTCTTCATGAAAAACCTAGAGAATTAAATTACCTAAGCAAAGGTTCAAGCCTCATTACATTTGGATTTATAAAACTACCAAAATCCCTAACCGGTACACAAACTGGTATACCGGGCGGTATGCCGGCCGGCATACCGGTCGCATACCGGATTTGTGCAAAATTGGGAAACATTCACTCTTGTCAAAGGATCACATTTTTACTCTAACCGGCACACCAGGCGGTATGCCGGCCGGCATACCGGTTGCCTACCGGTGTCATACCGGCCTTTGTAAAAATGTGCAGATTTTAATTTTTAAGTTGTAGATATTTACCACAATGCCACCCACGGCTATAAACGGCTAGTTTTGGGTTGGAGGCTATTTAAGGGCCATTTGAGGTCCAAGGAAGGGTTGAAGTTCACTCCTACTTGTCCTACATTTATACTTCACACCTCCAAACTCTATCCTCTCTAGAAAGCTTGAGAATCTCTCTTTCTCTATTCTTACTTTGTATAGATCTTTGTAAAAGAGAGATTGTAGTCTTCATCTTGTATAGATTTTAGATAAAGCTCAAATTCTATCTTGTAATATTCATATTGAGCATTGAGCGTTTTTTTTACCTTGAGGAAGGGGTTGTCTTCCTCATAACATTCTTGTCCCCGAAATTTACTAAGGGTAGGGATGTTGCGACACAACCAAAGAACAAAGGGTCAAATCAAAATCACAAGCCACAAGCAAGATCAAATGGGATACTTCCCTACACGTAAGCCGCTGATACGGTAGTCACTCAACAATGGTACAATAACAAGTGGATGGTTCTTCTTGAGAACAAGAGACCAACAATCGATAGGCATCGACTAAAGATCCAATCACATGCCACACGAAAGAGCAAAGAGACACCTCCCGAGATGGTGTGGACGCATTGGTATAACAACCAAACTCATCAATGATATAAAGAACAAAAGATGCTCCAAAATAATTTTCAAGGGTAGAAATGCCACTAGTCATTTGCGGCAACAAAGCAAACAATGTCTCTCAAAGAAGAGGCAACCAATAACCAATAGGGCAACAATATAAGGAGCAATGGAAAGGGGACATGATCGGCGGTATTCTTTTTATTATTATTTCATAATTCTCATACAAGTATTTTCATGACTTTTGTG
Organism: Monotropa hypopitys; assembly: GCA_002855965.1. Classification (NCBI taxonomy): domain Eukaryota; kingdom Viridiplantae; phylum Streptophyta; class Magnoliopsida; order Ericales; family Ericaceae; genus Monotropa; species Monotropa hypopitys. Next base: position 9,677 of record NMUG010008221.1, on the reverse strand, counting down.
CCACCCTTCCCACGGGTACCCACACACACACATACATATAGATAGGGGAACATATATACATCCCCACACATACACCCAATGCGACATCAAGTGACTCTAGGATTTGAGTTTGAGATGTGCCGGTCAGACGCGATGCTCTACTCAACTCCCTGGGTCATCTTTAATCACACGATCAAAGAAATACACACACGGTCGATTCCACACAGAAGGTGTAAAAAATACACATATTGTTCATTGATAGTTGAGTGTTCGGAGAAGTCCTTAATCTCGTTTAAATCCATCAAGATCTGATCTGTTCTTTAAATCAAAATTCTTTATTCTTGTAAGTTGTATAGAATTCAATTGCGAACCCAACGCAACTTGAATCGTCTCAATCGGAGTTCGGACGAAGAAGTTATGACCAAAATACTTTCTCGAATGTCACCCTTCCAATCTGGGCAAATTGGCCTTGTCGACCAGTACACCGTACCGTGGTTGACCGGTCATGGCATTGCAGTGGGAATTTCTATTATCCTCGACCGGTCTAGCATATTTAGTCGACCGGTCGAGAAGGGTAAATTCGTTGTGCGAACAGCTTAAGAGAGGGGTAGTTTGGGGATTTTATTAGGGGTATTTATATACCTCTTCTACCCGATTTTTACCCTCTCCTCCTTCATTTGAAACCCTCTCCCCTCTCTCTCTCTCTCTCTCTACCTCCCTCTCCCCTCTCTCTCTCTTCTCTCTTGCACACCTCTCAATCGGATGTGTTTTGGAGAAATCGTTGAGCACTAACGTCGATCACCTCGTTCTCCGCTTCGCGTGGATGGGTTTGGATCGTCAAGGTATGTTGATTCCCTATCGCTCTCCAAACCCTAGTGTGTTAATTCAATCTCGTTGTCTTATGGATGTGTGGTGCGCGTTGTAGGAGGTGATCCTTGCTTATGTCGGTTTGCTCGGCGGTGGCTTCGTGGTGGCAGCGTCGGTTTGCGGCGATGTGATGGTTGTCGCGGCGGCAATTGTCATGCTCCGATGACTCCAGTGGGTAAATTCTTAGCTCTTATCTTGTGTGCATGCGTGAGTGTCTATAGTATTCTTATTTGTCGTTGATTTGCATCAATTTTATAAACCATGTCATGCATATCGTAGTGTTTTGGTTTATCGTGCTTGAGGTGACGTGGATTGGGTTTGATTGTCATCGTAGGATCGATTGTGACTTACTTGGGTGTCGTATAATGATCGTTGAGTCGTGTAGATGCCTTTGGAGTTGATGGCCGTTAGGTGTTCGATGAAATGCTTGAATTAGCTTTGGATTATGTTTTAAAGAGTTTTGGGTTGCTTGGGTCGTCGTAGGATTCTCATGGTTGTTCGGTTGGTCACTCGAATCCCCTTTGGGTTAGTATTGATCCTTAAATCATTCTTTGGTCTTGATTGTTGGTAATTGGGTGAATGTGAGTATTGTGATGGTGGGTGTCGTTGGGTTCCCCGTGAACATTATCGTATCTATTCTTTTGGCGTGGTTGTGGGTTGCCCTTGAATGTGCCAAGGAGTGTTGATTGGTTGATGGGAACTTAACAATGAACGCAATGAACTTAATGAATAACAAATACAGAGATGGATCCTACGAGGACCACTCCTTGGCGATCTTGAATCATTTACCGAATTCTCACTTAATGGAACAATAATGAATATGTGAGGAGTGTTGTGGATCGATGTCGTAGAGGGTACCATTCAAGGGATTGGGTGGGAGTTTACCCCAACCAACCCTTGGGATTGATATCGGTACGTGGATATGGACTATGTCTCGGCACGTTACCATGAAGTGTGTTCTTGTGGGTTAATGGTACCTCTTCGGGTTTAGAAAGGAGTTTGCCCTACTCGCACTACGACCCTGAGTTTAGGAAGGAGTTTGCCCTATTCAGTTATGATTTAGTGTGTGATCCCTATGTGTGACTCACTTGTACCGCCAAGTGGGAAAAGCTATTCGTGGGTGCGATTATAGTCATGTGACTCCCTTGTGTCGCCAAGGGGGAAAAGCTGTTGGGACGAGTTCTGCGGTGTCCCGTGACCCAGCCCTTGGCTGTGGTGGGTAGTACCTAGTGCAACCTCCTAGTACATGACTCACATAGTCGACGATGTATGTAATGTCAGAATGGATGGCTTGGGCTCCCTTGTTCATCAAGTGGAGACAATTGTTGATAATAAATGAATGATAGAATATCTACCTCTTTACCCAAATATGTTTCAAAGTTAAATAACACCTGAATCTATAATAGTGCGTGGATTGTTGGGGGCTTGGGAATGAGGTAGTGAGATGATTGTGATGTGATAGCTTTTGGTGTCCTTTTACCGGTTGGGTAGTTGTCTATCTTGCAGTGTCGTAGCCTCGTTCTATTTTTGGGTTTACACTTAGCTATCATGAGTGGGAGTGTTGGTTTGCCTTGATGTTTTGTGAGTGTTGCTACATTTCTGTGCCTTGGGTTTCCCCCTTTCGCTACTCGTGTGAGGACACTTAGGCACACATTCGCATGCGTACACTTGTTAGTAGTTAATGGTTTTGCTGTTGAGCCGTGGAATGCTCAGACCCTCTTTATTTTCTTTTTTAGTCTGTTTTCAGGGTGTTGTTCGTTGGTGGATTCTGGAGACTTGCCTGCTATTGGATCCCTTGGGAGCTTGCAGCCTTGGCCTCTCCTGGACTCTCTCTTGTACTCTCTTGGTATAGTTTGTCACTGTTCTAGTTATCTATTGTACCTTTTCTCTTTCGTTCAATTGTATTAATATAATAGATCAGTGAATGTATTTCCCTTTCTTCACTTTCATTTCTGTATCATGTGTAATGTAATAAATATCTCATTGATTGTATGAATAATAATGGTTAACACCTCCCCTTTTTGGTAATTGATTCAAAAGAAAATATGATTGAAAGTTTCTTTTTATTTAAAAATTGAGGGGTGCTACATGGTTACCGATAACTCGTATATTGCATTTTAGTCCAGTGGACCATATTATCGATAACGGGGATTTGGGGCTTTGTAGGTTACCGGTAACTGGTGTACGAAGGCTTGGGATATTTAAATGAATTTAGGTCATTTGTAATCACTTTTAATCATTTTTTTGTAACCCTAATCAAATCATAACCTCTCTCACTCTCCTCTACAGCCACCTCCATCACCTTCTCTCCTCCCTATCTCATAATCTACTCGGAATTGGAGTTTAGAATGCTCTTTAACATTATAGAATGCGACACGAGCATCGTATCTATCACCATATTAACCATACTTGTAAAGGACCCTCATCTAGGGTTTGTTTTTTTCTCATCCTTTTTTTTTCTCATCCTAATGTAGATATTTTTATACCTCTGATACGTATGTGTGTGATTCTTCCTTCTCCCTATTTGTATGTATTCGTTCATAGAGGTATTGTACTTGTTTTGATATCTAAAGGTCGTAATAACATGGGGTTTCCATATCTTTGAAATTTCTTCGGTAAGAATGTTGATTTGGGTTGTACAACATCACTGTGCATTTAAATTTTATGTTTTATCTTGAATTCGCGAAAATTCCCAAATTGTTCATAAACCCTAGATTTTTATAAAATCCATAAATTACGGTTTTCTCCATCCTCTTCTCCTATGGTCAAATTGATTGTAAATTATTAAAATTACCTCATAGACATGCATGATGAGGCATGGAATCGTATGAATTTCATTAGATAAAACTGGAAGGAATTGGTGTAATGACTCGCCCCCCGCCCTACACAATATTGCCTACTTTGGCTACCAAATCCAAGTGGACTTCCTAGGGGTTCACTCATCCGTGTACTAATCCAGGATAAGCATGCTTAACTGGGATGTTCCAATGGATTTTGGTGCCTGTGTGGCATTAAAAGGCCTTGTGCAAGGTAGGTTCATAACTTATTATTTATAGCACACAACTTACATTCACTAGGCAATGTGTGACCCATGACCACCCACTATAATTTTCCCCATCTAGGACATTTTTGTCCTTTCTATGGGGCTAAGATTCATCCTGGGTATCACAATCTCCCTCACTTAGGAACACACGTTCTCGTGTGGGGTCAAGACTCTCCTCTGGGCCCACATTTCTGGTTAGTGCAGGCTATGATATCATATGTAATGACATGCCCTCATACTGTACAATATTGTCTGCTTTGGCCACCAAATCCAAGTGGACTTCCCATAGGATCACCCATCCTTGGACTAATCCAGGGTAAGCATGCTTAACTGGGATGTTCTAATGGGTTTTGGTGCCTGCATGGCTTTAGAAGGCCTTGTATAAGGTAGGTTCATGACCTATTATTTATAGCACACAACTTACATCCACCAAGAAATGTGGGACCTACGACCACCCACCACAATCTCCCTCAACTGGGACTCTTCTGTCCTTTTTGTAGGGTTAAGATCCATCCTGGGTATCACAATTGGTAATAATAGTTAAGATGGAATATGTCATAACATTGAAATTGGAATTGGAAATTGGTACAAACATATAAGACTTGAATTGTTATTATTATTATCAATGGAAATGCATTGATTTTTTTTGGGAAATTTAATTTCCTGGATGGATGTCATCCAAGACATTGCGTAATAGGGGTTTGACCAGGCCCTCCTGACTAGTCAGGGAATACGAGGAATAGACAGATAGTTAGTCGATGGGCTACTATGCTAGAAATAACCCAAGTGATATTCTATTACTCCAAACATGATAATGGGAGGAATTATGATATAATCCAAAATTGGATTATAATGTGATTCCTTGGATTCATCGATATATGTTGGAAAGATAAAAGAAATGGAATGAAAGGAAATTAAATAATGATATAATATAGAATTGATTTATGATGCAATCTCCTAAACTTGTTATAGAATGAAATGGAACAAAACAGAATGAAATGAAATGGACATATCAAGTTGGAATTGGATGATGGTCGTATACATTGGTAGTTCTCCCATATCATTCATCCATGTGTGTTTCACTAGCCTAGCACAAGTGCACCATAACCATGGATATAGATTTTCCTACTTGGTGTAATGATTTTTATTTTTTAAGTATCGAGCCCTAACCATGAAGTTTAGCATGATTTTGGATGCTCATACTTCTTATTTCAGTGGAAGGATTTTTATTTATAGTAGATAGATTTGGAAAGATTTATAATAATTTAGTTACTCGTTTTGGCATTTCAGTTGGAATTGTAAATTTTATTCATGCTATGTTTGGTTTGGCTATCACTTGTTGGATGTTATGGTATGGTTTTCACTATTGGGTTACTTAGTACGGTGTTTAACTATTTATCATTTATGAAATGATTTCAAAAATGGTTTAAAAATATGGGGCATGACAACATCCTCTACGAGATCAATTCTCACAAGTTTCTTGGACCCCGTGTGTAGCCACCGCCACTTCAACATGTGAATTTACCAACTTTACATTTTTCACGGGATCAACAACACCCAAATCCTCACAAGTTTCAAGGACCCCAAACACATTAGCATTAGAAGAAATATTATAAAAAGATGACGAGGGCTCACATAGAGGCTTTATTTTGTGCTTATTCCCCTTGATTTTTACCCACCATTTCTCCTCTATTCCTATCGTCTTTTAACTCTCCATTCTAGGACAACCGGATCTTCTTTGCTAACTCTTTCCTTGGCATTCAACTCTTGAGTTATCAAAACTTGATTTTTAGAGTTATAAGGGCAAACATTAGTCGGATGACCAAAAATCTTGCAAACTTCACAAGCTTGAGGTTTCCACGAAAATTCTACACGAATTTCATATGGCTCACCGTAGCCCAAATTATTTACAAAAGTCTTGGGGGTCTCTTTTGTCGCTTCCACTTCAACACAAACTCTAGCAAACAATAATAGAGTATAATTTTGGACGACATCATCAAAGTAAAGGGGATTGCCAATCACACAAGAAATATAATTCAATCCATCATATGTCCACAATTCAAGTGGGATATTGTAGAATTTAACTTATATATGAACACTAGTAAGATATTTATATTAAATTGCATCACCGAGGGCCACTTTTTAATTACAATAAGTTTTCTCCCAATAAAATAAAGACCGTTGAGTCCAATGCTTTTCCATTTTTAATAATATTGAACACAAAAAATACATTATCCAAGATGATCAAATCATCAAGGTCTTTTCCACATAATCTTTGAGCCCAAATTGTAACTTGATAATAGGACACTTTTGTCAACAAAGCTACCTAAAATGTCATGTTTCCATTTCAATGTCCATTTTCAAAGATATTATGATTTGATTTTTCTCAAACAGTTGAAACTTTGTAAGATGTTTACTTAGCTTACCTTTTTTACCTTCATTGGTAGTAAGATTTGACTTCGGCAATACACAAAATAAGGTGAAAGTGCGCGGAATCTATGCAAATCCTAGAGGGGGTGAATAGGTTTGCCGATTAAAATTTAATTTTGCCTCTTTTAAAAATGATTTCTTGATTATTAGCCGATTGATTGTATAAACAATAAATAATAATAATAAGGCAAAGAAAGCAACAATCACACACCGGATATTATATGGAAAATACATAGGGATCAATCAATCCCTAAGCAAAAAATCACGAACCTCTACCTATCTTAATAGTAATCACAGAAAGTCAATATATAAGAGTTACAGATTTATACCCCAAATCCTAGCTCCAACAATCTTCAACTTCCAGATTCTTTTTTGCAATCTAATAGCAACCACATCACTCCTCGCACTGATCTCCGTAGAAAAGACGGCTCCAGATCTTCTCCGACCTTCAGTAGATGATCATCCTCTAAGTCCAAGCATGGTGGTGATGGATGATGAAGATTGTGTCACAAAAATACTAGATATGAATGTATGACATGAATGCACTCTAATGAATAATAAAATCAATGGATTGAGAATCAAAGAATTGAAATCACAACTTGGTGATAAAAACCCTTAAGCCATTGAAGTGGCAGTTATAGTTTCCTCAAGAAAGAACCCTACAAACAATAGTATGAATATCTCTCTCATCCTCACTTATGCAGCCACCAAAGAGTTCTGTACGGAATCAAACTTCAATATCACACATAAATAAATCATAACCTCCAATATATAGCCTAGGGATTTCCAAAGACATTTAGGTATTAAAAAGACAGTACAGCCTTTAAAAAGACTTCTAAAAACACTTAAAATCGACCTAAATGTATTATCAAAACCATAACAGCAAAACAGAGTGTGTCCCGGTCACTCGAGCGACTGTCGGATGTAAGGGCGGCGCGCTCTTGCCCATCACGTACCAAGCACGCGCCAGGCTTAGGTCTGGCATGAAAAATTGCTCTTCATGCGTGTGATGAAGTGCTTGAGTGCCCAAAACGCATCACATACATGCCACATGATGTTGGGATCATACCTTAGCCAAATATCGATGAAATACTAAGTCTCGAAGGTCCCAAAATGACATGGGGACAAAACACACGATTGTTCAACAATTAAACACAAGTCTTAAGACTACAATGAATTAAATAATTAAGGAACAAGCTAATACACTAAAAATGAATATGCAATGCAATGAATGCAATACCATACCAATGAGCATTCTCATCGAAAGTCGTGTCTTCAGCAAGCACGGCGAGTCAAGTCAACATCTGAGATCGAATAGTGGAGAACTAGCCTGCTACTACCCTAAACCAAGAATAAAACCTAAAAAGCTATTGACTCTGGATGGTTTTGTAACTTATATCTAAAATACAATTTGCCTAAAAATATACTAAAACCCCAAGAAACATTCAACATACTAAAAATACTAACAATCTCCTCATTTGGTTTTTTCGTAACAAAATCATCCAACTAACAAAACTAAAACAAACTGAGGCTAAAACAAGCAAGCCAAACATAAATAACATCCTAAAAATCTACTACCTGTAACTCGAGAAATGAAACTGTGATGGATATGACCTGCAAATAATATGACTAATTCTGCAAAAACAAGTTAGCACAAATACAAATACATATATATATATATATATGAAGGATTAGCATAATGATAAGAGGAAACAATGTAAAAAGAACCAATAAATAAACAATCTTCCTTTGTAATTTAAATAACCAACACTCTCCCTTAACACAACCTCGTACTTAAAATCTTCTCCCCTAACATCTTCACGAATTGTATTCTTTTCAAACATTTCCCCTTTTATAAAACTTCTCCCCCTTTTGTTGCGAGAAAACAAAGACAAATATGAGGATTAAACACATGTGATACCAAAAGAAATAAACTAAGTGAAAGATTATAAGGATACCAATTGAAATTTTGAAATTTTGGATATCAATTAGAAACATGGAAATAGTGATTCATATTGAAAGATTGATGCCAATTTAAAAAAATAAACCAAATTTTGATACATTATACCAAGAACACATGGATACCAATTTAGCAGAGAAATAAATAAACCTCACAATGATAATCTCAAAACATATTAGAAGCGTGATACCAAATGAATTAACAACAGTGTCAGACCAAATCAGCAACTAACCAGAAATCCTTCATGAGTAATATTTTTATCCCCGATCTATTAGATAAGACAAGAAATGACAGAGAAATGGACGGCTATACTAGACCGGCCATCAATAAAAGCGACAATAAAATCACAAACAAATTAAAAGAAACAAAAACAAAATCGCATGAAAAATATAATACTCTCCCCATCAAATGAATCTCTTTCCTCAAAATAATCTATCGAGAAAAACTAAAAAATAGAACCAAAATGAGATAAATGAAAAAGAGATATCAATTGAAAAAAGAGATACTCCCCCTAAATAAATACAATCAACAAAGACATTATGTTATGCACATACAAGAAAGTAGCAAGGATAAGAGAATAAAGCATGCGGATACTCAATCAATGTAGTTATAAGATCAAGAGGAGGTCTATGTAAGTCAAGCAAATCAAGCAAATGCACATATAAGCTATACATGGACAATTTATCTCATAAGAGAGTTTAAAAATATCAAGAATCAGAATGCAATCTCGTGATCAAAACTATCAAAGTGTTAAGTGATACTTAGTGCAAAAAGAGCAAAAAACGTTTTAGCAAGGCCAAAGCGCAGTTGAATCGGCTTACAAGGGAAAATACCTAACAAAGTCAATTAAGAAAGTCAAACCAGAAATGGTTATGACTTAAGCACAAATCCCATTCTTATTTTTTGGACTCGATTAGCGATTTACACCTAACACATTGGCAAAGGATTATGCAGCAAATCCCTTAAGACGAAGGTCTAGCAAAGAAAAAGCAAGTGTGAATAGCTATTTTAGAATATAACTCAATTGCAGATTGATTGATATTTTTCTTTTTGATAGTGTGATGACCACTTTACATTTTTTCAAACCAAAGGAAGCTTTCGCACTAATCCATAGGCGGCTAATTATATAAATAGTCGAATGGGAGAAAACATCTATAGGTAAGTCTCGAACAAATGGTCAATTCAAGATATACCTAGAAAGGTCAAGACCCAAAGAAGCTCCAAAAGGCTTTTGAGGCACTCATAAAGGTTAAGCTCCAATAATTGAGTGTGTACAAATAGATGTGAGTATGACATTTAATTCTACAATAGATATTTCCAAAAAGTCAAGCATGATAAATAATTAATGAGAGCATATAACAGCATATCATAATCAATGCAAGACATGCATGGAAAATC
>NMUG010008220.1:0-11742 GCA_002855965.1 Monotropa hypopitys | reverse complement strand
AAAATGCATCCTAATACTTTGTGTGAAGCATCGCTGTAGACTGTAAACTTTACTTCTCCATTGGGTAGAGCTAAAACTGGTGCTGTCATAAGCCTTTAAATTAAATCTTGAAAACATTCTTTACGTTCTTGAGTCCAGACGAAAGGTTCTCCTTTACGTGTAAGCTTCATCATTGGTACTGCAATCCTCGAAATTTCTTTGACAAAACGTCGATAATATCCAGCGAGTCCAAGGAAACTACGAACTTCAGTTACTGAAGTTGGTGCTGGCCACTTGATCATAGCTTCAACCTTATGAGGATCCACTAAAACACCTTCTTTGTTGATAACGTATCCAAGGAAATGAACACTCTCGAGCCAGAACTCACACTTACTGGATTTTGTGTAAAGCTTCTTCTTTTGTAGAATTCGTAGAATTGTTGCCAAATGAGTTGCATGCTGCTCCTCGTTCTTTGAGTAGATCAGAATATCATCGATAAATACGATCACGAAATCGTCGAGATAATTGGCGAAGATCCGGTTCATGAGATCCATGAATGATACGGGTGCATTGGTTACTCCGAATGGCGTGACTAGAAATTTGTAGTGGCCATATCTGGTACGAAAGGTAGTCTTCTCTACATCTTCTGCTCTGACCTTCAGCTGGTGATATCCTAAGCACAGGTAGATCTTTGAAAATACTTTTGCTCCCTACAACTGATTAAATAAGTCGTCGATGCGCGGTAATGGATACTTGTTCTTGATTGTAATCTTGTTCAGCTCCCTGTAGTCAATACATAGTCACATGGTTCCATCTTTCTTCTTGACGAATAACATTGGTGCTCCCTATGGTGATGAGCTTGGTCTGATGAAATCCTTGTCCACCAAGTCTTGTAGTTGGATCTTTATTTCTTTGAGTTCAGTCGTCGCCATTCGATAAGATATCTTAGATATCGGTTGAGAATCGGGTATGATATCAATAGACAAATCTATTTCTCGATCGATCGATATGCCTGGTAATTCTTCAGGAAATACATCGGTGAACTGCCAAAATATTGGAATATCATCCATTGTGGAATCTTTTGCTAAAGTTGTGGAGATACTACAGAGATATCCCATACAACCTTTCTGCAAAAGTCGGCAAGCTTTTGCTACTGAAATAAAACAGGGTGGTGTAATAACCCTTTCCCCTTTAAGTTTCGACTCCCCACTTTTGGGCTCTTCAAAGGTAATCGACCTCGAAGTACAATCTATTTTCGCATTAAACTTGGATAGCCAATCCATATCATTTATCACATCAAAATGCATCATGGTGAAGGGAATCAAGTCCATAAACATAGACACTCCCCCGATAACAGCTTCACAGTTCCTCAAAATTGTTGAGCATAAGACTCCCTTACTCGCAGGTTGTGATACTAAAACATTATAATCTAATGGTTCAGGAATTCTACCAATCTCTTTGGCATGCATCGTAGAAATAAAGGAATGCATAGATCCAGAATCAAATAGCGCATATATAGAAAGTCTACAAATAGAAATTCTACCTACTATGATCCCATCGTCATTCCTGGGATTGCCTAGAACAATCACAAATGCCCTTCCTTGCCTCTGATTCCGGTTGCCTTGATTAGAGTCATTCATCAGATTCCCGACAGCTACCGCATTCACTCCAGTAAGTGGAAGTGCATTCGGACAAGCATTCTTGTAATGTCCTGTTTGACCACATCCATAGCACACTGTAGGCCCTCTTGCCCATCATTCTCCTTCATGATTCTTTCCGAACTTGGGACAATTCGGCTTCTGCCTTGGTTGATTGTTTCTTCCTCTCTGGTTCCTCTGTTGGTTCCTTCCATAATTCGTCTTCTTTGAATATCTAGGTCCTCATTGGATCTGGTTCCTCTTCCTTTCATTAAATCGCCTAGCCTCATCAATATCTTGTTCCACTAGGATAGATCTGTCTAGAACGTCAGCATACGTAGGTAGATGAAAAAGACGAATAATCTTTCTTATTTTGTGTTTAAGTCCTTCCTCAAACTTTCGAGCCTTTATCTCATCATTAGCAACCAGATACGGTGCGTAGACAGCAAGATTCATGAAATCTTCTTCGTAATCAGCCACGGTCATTGTTCCACGTTGCTTCAAGTTTTTAAACTCCATCCTCTTAGCATTTTGCATAGCTCGAGGCATAAACTTCTCTCGAAAATTCTCCAAAAATCTTTCCCAAGACATGTTGGGTTCAGCAACACTCTTCAAATTCCACCATCTGTTGGCTTCTCCTACTAATAGATATGACTCAATTTTAACTTTGTACAGGTTCATGCATCAGAGAAGACGAAAATTCATGTCTAACTCTGCAACCCATTCGTTCACCTTGATAGGATCCCTCCACCAGGAAAAGTCGGAGGTTTGAGTTTAAGAAACTCTTTCATAGTTGCAACGTTATGAATTTGTTGTGCAGGATTAACTTCTTCATCCTCGTGATTCGCTGGCAGTTCAACTACAGGTTCTTGTTGTTGTCACATCTACCCAATCGTGACTTGCTGAGCTTGGACGGTTTCAGCCAGTGTCCAGACCATATCACGTAATTCAGCAATTTCGTAGCGTTCTTGACCATTCACTTGCATATTAACCATTCTGATAAGGAAATATTTTAATCAAAATAAGGAAATACTTTTGACATAATACCAGAAAACATATATGTATATTTGTGTCCGGATACAACAAAAAATATTCCGGATATTGCGACTAATAAATCATCACTCATTATCTGAGTCACTAGGCCACTCATAAGGAGGGAAAATCCATTCTTGATAGATTATTTCTAGGTTTTCCTCTAGATCTTCATCAAAGACGAGTGGTACATCGACTAGATCATCTACCGCCTGTAGATCTACATCAAGGTCTTCTTCTTCCATTATCATGTCCTCTTCCGGCGGATCTTCCTCTGGTTCTGATTCTTCATCTACCTCTTCATTGCCATCAAGGGGATGCAGGGCCATCATAAATATCTCATCAAGACTCCATTGCAGAATCCACTCTCTAGCTACAGAGCAAGCTTATTCTCTGAGTCTAAGACAATATTCAATCATAGCCTGATTCTGTATTTCGGTACGATGTATATTCATATATGCAACCTGTGTTGCAATACTGCAAGCCATGTGTGTAACATCCTCGATAAGCCTTGCTTCCATCACTTCTTCTTCGAAAGGAATTACCCCTTAAGGTCAAACTTCACGGTGACCATAGTAATCGTCACTAGAGTAGCCGTCATTGCCAGAGAGATCAGAGTCGCTGCTAGACATAGCTACAAAATTCAAAATATAAATATTTCTTATATTGGCAAGCATCTCCAAGGTAATTCATCTCCAAAATATCATATGTGTGTTATAAGTGTATGACTTGCTTCCTGGCTCTGGCTTGATCAGAAATTCAACAAAACCTAGCTCTGATACCAATTTTGTCACGACCCATCCCGTTCATAGGATGAGCACATGACCAGCCAACGAGCAAGCTCGCTAAAGGGCTAAGATAAAAGAGTCGAAGAATTTCTCAACAATATAATTATGCGGAAGCGTGTGAACAAAAACCAAAGCAGTGCATTGATCTTCTCATTAATACATCAAGGTACAACAATAGGCTTAAGATAGCCAGTACAACAAAAGTACAACAATATAACAAGTCTCCAAAAATCTCAATGCCATGCTATTGCCTGCTTATCATTCCTCTTGACCTGAAATGGTTTTAGAAAACGCATAAGCTAAAAAGCTAGAGTGAACCACTATATACCACAGTACAAGTTTCATGGATTAACAATATCATTCTTGAAAGATTAGATCCACAGTCAAAATATAGCTCAAAGGCTTAAATTTGAATAGAAATAAATATGATTCACTATAAATTTCTCAACTTTTTTATTTGCTGTGATCATAGTCCAACCTGTATATTTATTTTCCAAATCTGTAGTTCATCATTTAGTAAATTTAGCCTTTACCGTATAGACTCATCATTCAGTCATTTCTTTCAATTTATTCTATTTTCCCCTATCGTATGATCATTCATCATCTCATCAATACAGTCATCTAGTCTTTCACTTGTGTCGTATAATCATTTATTCATTCATGGCACTATGCTCGTGTTGTATAAGCATATTTATTTTGTAGTATTATGCTTGTGTCATATAAGCATTTACTTTACTCATATATGGGCCTTATACTTCTGTCGTATAAGAAATTTAATAAATCATGTCTTATGCTTTTATCGTATAAGCATTTCAATAATCAACTCATATCTATGCTTTTGTCACATGAGCACCTTATTTCCAGTTAATCTCCATTTCAATTTCATTCTTCTTTAATTTCATTATAATCCCCATCGTATGGACTTTCATGCTTATTTCTTCACAATAATAATTTATCAAATCAACGATTTTATCTTGTTCATCCATGTGAAAACAAAAGTTTGTGCATATTCCATTTTCTCAAAATTTCTTGGAAATAAGATAGTGTTCTTGGTTCAATAACCATAAATATAATTTCAAAGGAGAAGCACTTGAAAATGTGCGAGTAAAGTGGTATATAGAGATTCACCTGAATCAAGACTTCTTTAAGTTTTTAGATTTCTTTCTTTCAATGAAAGCTTAGCCCATCTTAATATTCTAGTGAAGTAAAGTTACTGCCCAAAAATATTGTCGAGCTGAGATTGGCCAAAGAAAAGCTTGCCGAAGGCTCTATTCACGGAGCTCAGTAATCTGGTCATAGAAGGAAAATGCTCAGGCTTACTACTTGCTCGAAGGTTAATCTAACCGGAGATTTCTTTACCGAGCTGTCAGACTTGGCGGAGACTTAACCAAGTCTTTGGTCGAAGGCCTTTGGGGATGATCGGAGGCTCACCTAGACATACATTCAATGTCCAACTCATAGCTAGGCTGCCGGAGGCTTAGGTCTGCTAAACAATGTTCTGCCGAACTGAAATACGGCCAGCTGACCTATTGCCAAGCTGCCATATTAGTCCGGACACCATTTTGTGTCGAGTTGAATACAGATTTTCAAAGTTTGATTTAAGTTGAATATAGATTGAAAATGAACAAAATTGAGTCTAAGGGTCTTGGCTAATTGCCCGAACAACTAAGGTTCTTAGCCGAGCTAATTTAATCAAAGAACAGACTGACTTCTGCCGAACACAATTTACTTCAGACAGTAGTAATGTTCAATCAATCAACACATGTATGGAAGTGTGTCCGGTCTTAAATATGACCTGACCGAGCTAAATAATAGTCTGGACAAAGTTTTAGCCAATTACTAACCTTGTCGAGCTGAGAACAAATGGTTGTGCGGCGGAGCTCATTTGGACGAGCACAATCTCTGCCGAGCTGAACCAAAATAATGGCCACGCATAGGGACAACAATATTAGTGTGCGGCAAGACTCTAGATAAGTCTGGTAAAACAAAATTATCAAGGCAAGACTTAAATTCAAGTCTGCCGAACAATATTTTAGCATTTTAGGGCCTTTGCCGAACATAAAAATAATTTAAGACAATAGTTATACCTTTTGCCGAAGTTCAATGTGCCGAAAGTCCAATCAATCTGAGCTAAATAGCTTTGCCGAATAGATTCTGATGTGAACAAGGTCTTTGTTGAGCTATTCAAATGAAATGGAGTTTTTCCGAACTGAATTGAGTTGTCTGAAAATCCAGAGAGTGATTTGTTCGAATCTCAAAGGATGCTTCTGAGAGGTTTGGCGTATGACTGAGAGTTGCCGAACACTTATTGATGGTTGTATTGTGTGTCAGAATGTTTGTCGAGCACTTAAGCACATTAGATGAGCTTACCAAGCTCCTGTAATGAAGGTTCAAAGCTTTGCCGAAATGGAGTCCTTTGGACAGAGTTTCTAGAGAGATAAACGAAGAGTATACTTGCTCTCAAATGGCATTGTATCAAAACGGAGGGAATGAGAAGGATATTTATAGGTGAAGGCAAGAATATTAATCCAGACGGTGGCAGACACAAAAACAGCTCCACTCATGTAAAGTAGTCCCACTGGCCACCCAGTCTTGGATCGTAGCGACTGACCTCAGCCCACTCAACTGCAAGGCTTTGGCTTCTTCTACCGAAGTAATGCCTAACGTCACTCTTTCTTGGCTGGAAGCTTGGCTATTCTCAGCCCACTCCGGAATTCTTGTCTTACTTGACAGGGTGTAATCCAGATGGCCTGCTCACATGGCCGAGCTGCCACGCATCCAATTTAGATGGCCAGACCTCCACGTGGCCAGACCTCTACTGAGCGTGGCAAGCTCTAACCGGTCTTCAAACTTTGCTCCTCTTTCACTTAGGTCCCAAACTTAATTTCTTTTCCATATTTTCATGACCATGAGACTAAACAAGTCTAAATAAATCCTCAAAAAATTATATTTGCACAATTAAATATTTCTATTTAATATTTTCTAGGGCCGGGGTCTCACAGTTTTGGACAAGATGTATACTTGTCTTTCTCATTCTTATGTCTAGCCCTTGCTAACTCTCTTGTTTACATAACTTGTTTCCTCGTGCTTGCTTATTTTTCTTTGATCTTCATTGTTTGCAGGTGTATCTACTGTAGTGTAGATTTTAAGATTGTAGCTAGTAGCTATTGTAGTCAAATAATTTTTATTTGGCTTGCCTGTTTTAGCCATGTTCTTATTTTTGTTGTTATTGTTCCAGAAAAGCCAAAGGAGGAGATTGTTACCGGTTTTATGTATTGGCTATTTTTCGAAAAGGTTTTTGTATCTTAAATCTTTTATTTTTTGGTTTGGGGTATCATAGGTAGATGTTCCACTTTCCGAGTCATGAATATTTCGATGCGGTGCCTCGTCAACAATTTGAAGCATGTTCATTGTCTAAAGTTTCTTGGGTTGGCCGGTTCTTTTTTTGGTGACATATTCTTTCTTGGTCATCTCCTTGTTCCTTTGTCGTTCTACTCTTCATCCCTCGTTTAGTTTCCTCGTTCTTTGGATCCTACAATTCCCATGTTCATTTTTATATAAGGTTCCTTAAAATTTTGATCGTTGAGCCTTGTTTTGATCCTAGGTTCCTTTTTAATCCTTAGTTTTATTTTTGGACCATAGGTAATCATTTTTGGGTATTCAAAGTTTTCTTTGAGTTAGGCAGTCAGCATGGGGACCGGTTCCCATCCTCAGGGAACCGATTGCGGTCCCTCCTTGGTTCTTTATTTTTGGCCTTATTTTTCTTGGTTCTCAGCAGAGCCTAAGACAACCAGTTGCCCGGCAACCGCGACCGGTTACGGTGGTGGTAGAAGAAACGGTTCCCCCTGGTCCGACCGGTTGCGCATATGTACCTTCTTTGGTTCAATTTCCAGCATAATCTTGCGCGACCGGTTGGGGATAAGAACACAACCGGTTGCACTCCCCCTGATCAGAAATAACCCTGATCGATTTTTCCTCAGTATGGAACCTCCTCCACCACTTGGTGAGCATCGCCTTGTTGTGGTTAATTATATTTTTGATCTCGAAGCCTCCTTTTTCGTTGGGCCTACAGACTTTGCCACATTTAACCAAACAGATTTTTCTAGACCCCTCAGCCACCCCATACCACAAACAATTCCTCTACAACTTTTCGATTTTCTTTGCCACAACTACCGACATCTTGAAGACTAACATATAGTATATCAGGAGACTATTTAGGGTCGATTTTATCAAAATAAGTCTCCTCATTGTAGATAAGCATTTCCCTTTCCATTTTGCTAACTTGTTTATGGTATTATCAATAATTGGTTGCCAGGTAACAATCTTCCTAGGACTCACACCAATGGGTATGCCTAGAAATTTACAAGGTAGTTTACCCCTTCTACAACCCATAGCTTTAACATTGTTCTTTGCCCGCGCCTCTGGATAACCTGGGATGCATATTGTCATTTTGGAGAAGTTTACACTTAGCCCAGCTAAGATCTTGAAGTGCTTGAGAATTATTCTAATTGTCGCAAGTTCCTCTTTGTCATCGTTGCAGAAAATGATTGTGCCATACGCATATTGTAAATACGTGATCCCATGCCCATTATCTGTGGTATGGATTCCCCTGATTAGGCCTTTTTCTCTCGCTCATTCTAGCAGAATAATCAGACCCTCGGCCACTATGTTAGAAAGGAAAAGTGATAGGGGGTCACCTTGACTAAGCCCTTTTCCATGGCTAAACTGCTCTGTAGGTGAGCCATTGATAAGAATTGATATTCTCGGCGATGATATATATTCTTTTATCCACTTGATCCATTTCGAACCAAAATGCAGGCTATGCATAAGGGATAAGAGGATAACCCAATTAATGGAGTTGTACAGCCGTTTGAGGTCCACTTTGATGGTAACCCCTTTTTCTCTTAGTTTTCTAATAATGAATAATTTCATTAGTAATCATAACACCATCCAGAATATTTCGTCCAGCTACAAAAGCTGATTATGCAGCCCTAGTGACTTTAGGGCGATCTTCTTCAGCCTAGCCACCAGAACTTTTGACAATAATTTGTAAACACAACCCACTAAACTGATAAGCCTAAAATCCAGAAAACCTTGAGGGATGCAAATTTTCGGAATTAACACCACAAATGAGACATTTAGCCCTTTGGCCAACACCCCATTCTTGTAGAATTATATGAATTAGTTGCAATATTTCATCTCGCATGATATCCCAAGCCTTAGAAATAAAGAAGAAGTGAAATCTATCTGGACCGGGGGCCTTCCTTAGATCACAAGTCTTCATAGCTTCATCGATTTAATTTGGACCGAATTTCACTTCTAGTTCTGCCATTTGGCTAGCCGAGAGCTTCCTTGTGAAAATACCACCTAGGATTGGTCTTATCTGCACTTCCTCTTGAAAGGAGTGCAGAGAAGAACGATATACCTCGGCGCTGATTTTCTCTTCTCGTTGAACCGAACGATCCCCTTCCAAAAATAAACCTGCAAAAATACAAAATCTCCAACCTCAAATTCTAGTTCTTGCCGTCTAATATCCGCATAACTCTTCTGAGGACTGTGAGCCACCCATAATCTTTCTAGAATAATATTAATTCTCTACAAATCCACTTGAATTAATTCCGGACCCAAAATCTGTCGCTCTCATGCCTCGCTCCAATGTATAGGAGTCCTACACCTCCTACCATATAAAGCCTCAAACGATGCCATACCAATGTTCCTCTGAAAACTGTTATTATATGTAAACTCAATCAATGGTAAGTAGTCATCCTATCCTCCCCAGAAATCTAGCACATATGATCTCAATATATCTTCAAGTATCTGAATGGTCCTCTCTGATTTCCCATCCGTATGTGGGTGAAATGCGGTACTAAATTTCAATTATGTTCCTAAGGCCTGCTGCAAACTAGCCTAGAACCTCGAAGTGAACTTTGGATCCCAATCACTAATAATAGATACTAGTGTACCATGCAATCTCACTATCTCCTTTATGCACACTCTAGCATAATGATCAGTATTATATGTAGTCCTCGTTTGAAAAAAAATGTGTGGATTTCGTAAATCGATCCACCACTACCCAAATTGAATCAAAATTTCCCTTAGACTTAGGCAACCCCACCACAAAATCCATATTGACGTGCTCTCATTTCCACTCAGATATCGACAAACTTTGAACTAAATCCCCAGGTATTCGATGCTCAATCTTCACCTTTTGACACGTAAGGCATCTAGACACAAATTCCGTTATCTCCCATTTCATCCCCCGCCACCAATAATGTTCACGTAAATCCCAATACAACTTAGTAGCTCCCTAGTGCATGGTATAAATTGAACAATGGGCTTCTTCTAAAATGATCTTCCTAGGTTAACATTCTCAAATATGCACACACGGCTCCCAAACATCAACATCCTGTCACCCCGGATACAAAATTAGAACTCCTGACTCAAACGAACTTGTTGACGCATTTTTTCTAAGAACACATATTGACTCTGACTTTCTCTACTCTGATTAATGAATAACAACCTCACACAAAGTCTGGCCATCAACCCCTCAGTCTTCCACTGAAATAAGTCAACCCTTAAATTTCTCAATTCTGAAATTTTCTTTTTTCTAGCACAAGTCAAACATGATAAGCTACCCATGGTTTTTCTGATCAAGGCGTCAGCCACCACATTGACTTTGCCCGGATGATAATGGATACTACAGTCGTAATTTTTAATCAACTCAATCCATCTATGTTGCCTCAAATTCAACTCTTTCTGGATAAATAAATATTTCAGACTCTGATGGTCGGTAAAAATTTCACATGTGACTCCATACAAATAATTTCTCCAAATTTTTAGTGCAAAAACAATGGCTACTAGTTCAAGGTCGTGGGTGGGATAATTCTTTTCATGATTTTTCAATTGCTTGGAAGCATAAGCAATCACTCTTTCTCACACAACCCAACCCACTAAGCGACACATTACAATAATTCGCCAAATCTGTGGTTCCCTTGGGAATAGTCAATATCAGGGCAGAAACTAACCTTTTCTTCAATTATATAAAGTTATTCTCGCATTCATCCGTCCATTCAAACATC
Source organism: Monotropa hypopitys (assembly GCA_002855965.1). Classification (NCBI taxonomy): domain Eukaryota; kingdom Viridiplantae; phylum Streptophyta; class Magnoliopsida; order Ericales; family Ericaceae; genus Monotropa; species Monotropa hypopitys. The sequence goes on along the minus strand of NMUG010008220.1, from coordinate 1,227 downwards.
ACCCCTTTTCTAGTCAACATAGTCGTAGGCCTAGCTATAGACGAAAAACCCTCAATAAATCGTCGGTAGTAACCCGCAAACCCAGAAAGCTGCGAATCTCTGTGACACTAGTAGGCCTCTCCCAAGTTACCAATGTCTTAATCTTTTTGGTATCAACACAAATACCCTCATTAGAAACAATATACCCCAAGAAAGTCACCCGATCCAACCAAAACTCATATTTCTTTAATTTTCCATACAATTGTTTTTCTCTCAGTATTTGCAAAACTAACCTTAAGTGTCCCTCATGCTCCTACTTTAACCGTGAATACACCAAAATGTCATCAATGAACACTGTCACGAATGAGTCTAAGTAAGACTGAAAAACTTTATTCATCAAATCCATAAAAATTATCGGTGCATTTGTTAACCCAAATGATATAACAAGGAACTCATAATGCCCGTACCTCGTTCTAAACGATGTCTTTGTCACATCGCAATCCCTCACTTTTAACTCGTGTTACCCCGAACTCAAGTCTATTTTAGAAAACACCGAAGCTCCATGAAGTTGGTCAAATAGGTCATCAATCCTAGGTAGAGGATACTTATTTCTCACTGTCACCTTGTTCAATTTTCTATAATCAATACACATTCTCATCGACACATCCTCCTTTTTCACAAATAAAATAGGGGCTCCCAACGGGAACACACTAGGTCTAATAAAACCTTTGTAAATCAACTCTCTAAACTGAATTTTTAATTCGTATAGTTCCGTAGGTGCCATCCTATAGTGGAAATTTAAATAGGACTAGTGCCTAGAACTAACTCCACCATGAACTCAATCTCCCTCTAGTACTACCTGTCGCGCGGGGAAAATTCTTCCGCCTCCCTTCTTCGCTTCTGCCCGATGTTTTCGGGGGTCGCGTTTCTGGATGACGTACTTTGACTTTTCGGGGTTTAATGCGACGTTTGAAAATGATTTTGATGATGGTTGGACTTACTTGATTTTTAAAACGTGCAGACTTAATAACGGTTTTATAATTGCCGATGCAATATACATCCCATTATTAATCTGTTTTTCAGAATCGCCACTCGGCATAGAGTTATGGTGTGCCAAGTCACCGATTTTTAAAGGATGGTCTGCGAAATTCAGAAGATCGGGTTCGGAGATTTGGTTACGAATGGGGAAGGTGTTAGGCACCTCATTCGCCCTTTCGGTACTTCCTTTTTAAAAGTAAAGCTTCTTCC
>NMUG010008219.1:0-11742 GCA_002855965.1 Monotropa hypopitys | reverse complement strand
TTTAGGAAGCTTCCAAAGGTGGTTTTGAGCTTATCCCTTTGGAAAATTAATCAGAAAATAAAACAAAATATCTTTAAAATTGAAAAAGTATCCCGGAGAAGTATCCCGGAGTTCTGATCTTGGTCTGAAGTTTCTATTTGCACTTGGTCGGCCCCTCGTCGAACTCTGACTTTGACATTTTAAATTTGATATTTCTGATCGCTGGGTTGGATCGTGAATTTAGAAAATATCTCGGGCTTGATTCGGACCTTTCCCAGAAAAACCCTGAAATATGGCTCTGATGTTTTAAACAAAGTGAGAAGCAGTTGGCGCACCTCTTGGGCTGCTCAACTTCCAGAAAATCTATTCCACGGGGAATGTCAGACTTTGAAGATGAGGTCCGTGCAAAATATGTTTGCTGATTTTCGAGACCGGTTGACCGCTGTAGGGAAATCTGAATGAATTGGCATTTATCCTCAACTGAATTCCGGTTCTGGGTCGGATGGATTCAGTCTTTATACTGGCTTCTCAAAAATGTGTTTACCTTCGATATTTCATTCAAAAGGAAAAATTCAGTTGCTTGTGCAGGATTCTGCTCTTTACGGACCGTTCTGCCTGTTCGGATGCAGTTTCTGTGCCGTCCATTTGTAATTTGTCTCGACTGGAGTGTCAGTTTGGATTTCTGAGATGGGTAAATGTTCCTTAACACTTTACCGTTGTCGGTTCATCGTTTTAAAATTTTTGACTGATGCCGGTGCTGTACGCGAGAAGTCCGAACATTCTGGATGTGTGTATTGATCTCTATGAAGACCATTTTGCTGATTTCTGAACTTGTGGGGGCTGAGCCAAAATTTGGGTATCAACAGTCCTGCTGAAATGGTTTTGTTGGATGCTTCGGCCTAGCTGCTGCATTGAGGACAGTAGAGGGTGGAGTTGAAGAATCTGATGTCGAGCTCGTCGCATGTGTTGGAGACAAGGACGCCGACGAACTGAGTACCATTGTCCGACACTATGGCATATGGCACATCGAATCTGGAGATGACGTTCTTCCATATAAAGTGCTTAACGTCGGCAACTGTGATAATGACGAGGGGTTCAGCCTCAACCCATTTGGTAAAGTAATCCATTGCTGTGATGAGGAACTTGAACCCTCCCGGAGCAGTAGGGAGCTTACCGACGATGTCGATGCCCCATTGGGCAAATGGCCAAGGACTGGTGATTGGATGTAGGTCCTAAGCCGGACAGTGGATATCTAGAGCAAATAATTGGCACTTGTGGCATGTTCTGACGTAGTCTTCAGTATTTTTCCGCATCTTTGGCCACTAATACCCCTGGGTGATTGCTCTGTGGGCTAGAGATCGTCCGCCAGAGTGACACTCCTTACTGTCAGAGTGTAACTTTTTAAGGATCCCAAGGACTTGAGTTGGGTGGACATAGAGCAGATAGGGACCGATCCTGGATCGTCGGTAGAGGGCCTCCGTTGGAGATAGCCAGAAATTTGCTGCTTTGCAACGGATATGATGGGCCTCACGACTATCCTCCGATAATGTGTCTGCTTTGAGGAAGACTAGAACTTCATCCATCCAACTGGCCCCGTTGGATATGTTGTTCACCTCCACGACTGAAGGCTCGTAGCTTGGTTGTGAGATTGAGCCGAAGGAAATTGATCGCTGGCCGGAGAGCACAAGCGGAGGCTAGTTTGGCGAGAGCGTCGGCATGTGATTTGTATTCTCTTGAGATTTGATCTATCCGGAATATCTTGAACTTCTTCATTTCTTCAATGGCGGAGCTGAGGTACTTGCACATTCTGTCATCCCTGGCGCCATACTCTCCGGTCAATTGGTTGATGACTAGATGAGAGTAAATGTAGATGATGATATCCTCAACCCTAATGTTGATGGCAAGACGGAGTCCGGATATGAGAGCTTCATACTCCACTTTATTGTTGAAGGCCAGATATTTAATGGATAGAGCATTTTCATGGATAATCCCTCCTGGGTAGACCAGAACAATGCCCACGCCGGAGCCCCTGTTGTTAGATGTGCCATCAACATGCAGTCTACAAGTGTCCCTGTGAAAGAGCTGCCATTATTCAGCCGGACGCTGGGCACAACTGCTGGAGCGCCATGGAGGCGGAGTAGCAGACGAGGAGGTAGCCTGCAGATCCGGGGCATTGGCCGGAGACTCCGCAGGAGCTTCCCGGGGAATGACCCCCAGAGAAAATTCTGCGATGAAGTCGGCCAACACCTGGGCTTTGATGGCTATTCTGGACTGGTACTTGATGTCAAAGTTAGCTAGTTCGACCGCCCATTTTGAGATCCAATTGGAGAGGTCGGCCTTTCAGAGGACTGCTTTAGTGGGTGCTCCGTTAACACTGTGATGATGTATTGCTGGAAATAAGGTAGGAGCTTCTTGAAAGCAGAAAACAAACCAAGTGCAAGTTTTTCGAGTGGTAAGTACCTAGTTTTGACAGGAGGGAGAGTTTTGATGGTGTAGTAGACCTATTGATGCTCCACTCCTTCAACTCGGCAGAGAACAGAGCTGACAGCATACTGGGAGACTGTCAGGTAAAGGAGGAGAGGCTCCATGTCCTTCGGCGTGACCAGAACCAGAGGGCTAGAGATGTACTGTTTCAACTGTATGAGGGCTCGATCACACTCCTCCGTCCACTTGTAGCTGCGTCAGCTAGTTTTGATTGCTTGTCAGAATGGCTGACAGAGATCAGACGACCGGTTGATAAACCTGTTGAGGGTTGCCGCCATTCTAGTCAGCCGTTGGACTTCTTTGATGGTAGATGGGGGCCTCAGATTGGACACTGCAGTGACTTGGTAGGGGTCCGCTTCTATCCCTCGGCTGGTGACAAGATAACCAAGGAACTTGTCGGAGCCCACGTCAAAGGCACATTTTCAGCGTTGAGACAGAGCCCATGCCTTTTGAGAATCTGGAAGACTTCTGTAAGATGCCAGATGTGATTGGCTAGAAGCTTGGTCTTGACGACTATATCATCGATGTAGTCTTCCATCGTGTCTCTGTTCTGTCGGGAGAACATTCTTGAGACCATTCGTTGGTAAGTGGTTCTAGCATTCTTGAGGCCGAAGGGAATGACTCTGTAACAGTAGACCCCCTTAGGCATGATGAAGGCTTTCTTCTCCATGTCTTGCTCTGCCATTTAGATCTGGTGATAGCCCCTGTAGGCATCTATGAAGTTGAGCCTCTGGTGTCCGACAGTAGCGTCGACCAGTTAATCGATCCTATCCAAAGGGAAGCAGTCCTTCAGGCAGACATCATTGAGATTGGTATAGTCGACACAGACTCACCACTTACCGGATTTCTTCTTGACGACAACTGTGTTGTCCAGCCAGGTGGGATATTGGACTTCTCAGATGGCATTAGCTTCCAGTAGTCGGTCAACTTCCTCTACGACTGCTTGAGTATGTGTCGGAGAGGAACGTCGTGATCTTTGGACAACAGGATGCCGAGAGGGGTCGATGTTCAGTTGATGATAGAAGAATGACGAGTCCACACCGGGCATCTCGTATGGAGTCAAGGCAAAGACCTCGATATTGTCTTTCAAGAAATTTACCATCTCCTTCTGCTCCGGCTTGGATAGAGAAGAGTCTATGAGGAACGATCGCTTGCCATCTTCATTGATTGGCACCGAGATGAGCTCTTCCACTGCCTTGTCTATTGCTGGAGCGCCAACATCTTCGAGAACTGGGGTGTCCGAGATCTCGACCCACTGAACTTGCTTCATTTCTTTGTTTTCCCGGACGGCTGAGATATAACATTGTTTTGATGCCACCTGATCGCCAAAGATATCCTCGTGTCGTCCAGAGGCTCCCACGAACCGGACGACTTGGTGGTAGGTGGAGGAGATTGCTTGTATGGCATGGATCTATGTCCAGCCAAGAATGGCATTGTATGGACTTGAAACATAGATGACGATGAACTCCATGTTGACCGTTTTGGACCCTACCTGGTCCAAGAGGGTAATTTTGTCGAGCGTCCAGACAGGAGCTTCATTGAATCCAACGAATGGCACGTTGGCAGGCTACAAATCATCAGCAGAAAGTTTGAGGGCTTGAAACAAAGAGAAGTACATTACCTCGGCAGAGTTTCCCTGATCAATGAGAATGCGCCAAACATTGGTCGGTACGACGCGAAGAGTGACGACCAAGGCATCGTTGTGCGACAGCTGGATTCGGTCAAGGTCCCTCTCAGTGAAAGTGATGGACCATCCCTACCGTATGGAAGCAAATTTCCTCTTGGAGGCAGATCCGACCGTGAGCACTTGCTTTAGGGTAGAGGCCTGGTCGATTTCTGCGCGAAGGCGGGCAGCAGTTTCCTTGTTGAGGGGGCCATGGATCACATTGATCATTGGAACGTCCTCCTCCGACTGGATGGCATGTCCGGATCTCTGAGCCAGCTCTTGAGTTTTCTAGTGATCGATCCATTGGGCTAGATGGCCTTGTTGACCAGGAGTTCCAAGTACGACTTGAAGGGTTTGCACCCGGTCATAAAGTTTCCTTGCTCCTTGTGGTAAGTGCAATGGATCTGCTTGTCCTTCGTTTTGTCGGACGTTCCAAGTTTGTGGTCTGTCCAAGCAAAGAACGGCTGGTTCTCGATATACTTCAGGACTGCGTAGATTGGCTCAGTGAACACCGTAGCCTACGTATTGAACTCGTGAGCCTTCGGAGCCTTTGGGCCCCTTCTCCTTCCAGCTTTAACGGTATTGACCTGCCTCTGGCCACCTGCCGGTAGTGGTACTTGGGGCTGCTGGTCTGGGCGCTGAGCCACCCGTTCAACAAAGAAATCTTCTAACTAGTAGAAGTTCTCCACCCGGAGTATGAGGTCATCCATGTCCTCTTAAGGGTGGAGAGTGAGGTCGGTGAAGATCCGACTGTGGCTTTCTAGACCTTTTTTGAAAGAAGAAGCGGCCACCGTCTGATCACAACCCGGGATCTCGTTGAAGAGTTCCCAGTATCTTTCTGCATACTGCCAGAGGCTCTCGTCTAGCTGCTTCTTGAGGCTAATAAATGCGTCGACCTGCTTGGTCTACCTATTGCTGGTGACGAATCGGGCCATAAAGGCTCGCTCAAGGTCTCAGTAGCATGAAATGCTACGTGAAGGGAGATTGTTGAACCAAAGGGAGCCCAAAGTGCCAAGGCTGGTTGGAAATACCTTGCACATGATGCAGTCGTTGGTGGGGTAGAGGGAAATGATCTGCCTGAAGTGTATGAGATGGGCGTAGGCATTCGTCTTTGGATCGTACTTGGTAAACTTCGGTAGGTTGAAGCCCGGAGGGAGAGTTGCCAACTTAATCTCTAGAATAAAGGGGAGAGGCTGAGCTGCCGGAGCCTAGCTTCAACGGATGCCCTCTACTAGACAGCTCTCTTTTCTAGGTTGGGAGCCATCTGACTCCGCCAGAAGTTCAGGTGGTCCCTTAGGTCTCTGGGGGGAGGGGAGGCGTGTCCTCTGCGATGTCTCCTATTCCGGCTGGAGGAGACATCCGCTCCGTAATGCCTACCAGATAGATGTTGGTCCCTTGGCCGCCGGAGCCCGCGGTCTGTTTTTGAGACTCCCCTGAGCTGAGTCCCCCTGAAGTGGCTTTAGCAGGGACCAAGTTCCGTCATCTAGGAGGAGGGTCTCGCGAGATCTTCCGGAGATACAGCACTGATAGAGGGACGGTACCTGGAGGACCGAGCATGATAGCCTCCCGACTGGCGCTCCCGGATGGGGGATCGGCAGACTGCCTTTCCTTTGACCGAGCGGCCGTGATCGTTCAGCCCTCCCCATCGTTCAAGGTCCGATTGCCTCCTTGTATACTTAGAATCAGTCTACAACGTTTCTTCGAGGGGACCATCGACAAGCCTTGCCAGCTGGTCCTTCAGGAGAGTGATCTCTGAGTCCTTCTGACGGAGTTGTTCGTCGGGTTGTTGGGAAGTGGACTCAAACATAACCAGAGGTGGGTCTTGAGTAGTCGTGAAAGTCGGTGGAAGGGAAAGAGGCAACCGATGGTGATGGTGGTTGCGTGTGTCGTCTGTAATCATTGTGGAGGAAGTTAGCACTGAGGCGAGAGACGGATGTGGAGTCACCTTGGTTTGGGAACCGTGTCCCACTATGAATGCCAATTGTGGTGACCGGTATCCGGAGGGGGCTTCGGATCCTCTGTGCTTGTCCGGATGGCTGAGAACTGATGCTTCGGACGGCCGAGCTGGTCTTCTATAAGAAGAAAGGGTTTCACCTGCTTGTCTCTTGTAAAACAAGGGTTAGTGCCCACTGGTCGGTAGCGACCGAGAGGGGCCTCCGATGGCTAAGTCAGTATATGTGGAAAAGAGGCAATCGGAAACTGAAAGAGCAGTCAGAAGGAGTCAGGATCAGATCTCGTGAACAGTACCTTCACGTGATATTTATAGGCCAACCTGACTTGTCACCAAAGGTGCAAGCGTGTAATGCACACGGGGGAGGGCCTGGTGCTGACGTTAACCCTGCGGTGCTATTGGGCCATTGGTCCAACCCAAGCCACGTCAATAGTTGTATGGCCGACCCATGCACCGCCTGCTGGAGGTCATTGTTCTCTGTTGCTGCCGATGGTGGACCCCTCCGGTGTAGGACCGTCCATCGATGAAAGTTGTTCCTCCTAGATGGGAGAAACGTAGGGCTTCCTTGACGTCCGGAATGAGAGCGCCAGAGGTTGAAGAAGACTGTATGGCTGGCCCGGCATGGCTCCTTCAGGTGTCCGGTGATTCTGCCTTGGATGGTGAAAGATACATGATGAACCGCCGGTTCTATCCTCCAGCTGCAGTAGTTTGTCGGAGGTCCGTAAGGCCGACGACCCTGGATTGCTCCGTGAGATGTGGGGCAGGCGTCCGGACTAGCCGACTGATCCGGATGCAAGGGTCCGGCCCATGCCTGGTGAGGTCCGGCTACCACATTTAGAAATAGTGCCAATGGTGGAATGTGGTGTTTAGTTGGGAAGCATAGTCGATGTCTATAGATGATTTTCCCATTGTAAACCATTACATCATTATGGCGAGTGTTATAAATAAGCTTGATCTTGTTATGGAATAGTTGGGAGCATGGTTTAGGACAATGTGTGTTGTTTTGAAGAGTGTTTAGGCTATTTGATTATTTTTATGTGAAAGTATAAATGTATGCCATTGTAAGTGCGATATGAGGTTTTATCCTCGAGTAGCGAGTCATGCTTTTGATTGTGAGATTCCGTGATTTTTGTGTAGACCAAAATGATTACCTCGAAATCTGGTTTGAAGGATGCTTAGCTAACGTCTCTTCAAATTGGAGGTCTTGGGAAACTGAATTGGACGACATGATTCTCTTTGGAATGTCGGGATGAGAGTAGAATTGGTATCTATAATTTGCTTTGGAAGTAGCTTTCATGGTTAGTGTAAGGCAATGGTTTCGTGTCTTAGTAAGTAGTGGAGTTGGTGTATGTCAATTTCGAGGATGAAATTTTCTAAAGGAGGGTGAGTTGTCATGCCCGTCCCATTTACATGAATTAATTTAATTATTGATATTAATAATTGAATTGCAATATAAATAAATATGTTAAATTATAAGTATTGTGAGGAGGGATTATGAGGAACCTAATTAAGTCTAAGGGGACAATTTGTGATTTGAATGATACTAGAAGGGGCATTGGTGTATTATTGGAGGGCAATGGTGTATAATAGAGTTTTGTAGGAGGGCATTATAGTCCTTTGCATCTAAAATCTGATTTTAGGGGGAGTGCTTTGCCCTAGCCCCCATATATTCTTGTATCTATTGTTTGGATGGAAGAGAATTGTAGAGAGAGAAATAAGAAGAAGAGCAAGTTGGGCTTAAAATCCTAGAGATCTCTCTCTCTCCTCCTTCATCATCATCAAGTAAGCACCATCTTTCTTAATTTCCATTTTCAAATTCATAAAAATTAGTAAAAGATCTAGGGTTTTCATAATTTTCAGATTTTGGGGATTTTGGGGGAGAAACCTTTGATTGAGGCCCTAATTCATGTTTGTAGGCCTTAGGATTAGAGTATGTTTATCCTATAATAGTGTGGGAGGATTAGGAATGTAAGTTTTTACGAATTTTAGAGTTTAGATCAAGTTTTGGTAAGATTGGAGAAAAGTTGGTTTGTCAAAAATCGTCCAAAATTAGTCTGTGGTCGCAGGAGACCGGTCCCCACAAGGTAGAAGGTCCGTGCAGAGAGGAGAGACCGGCCCCCTATACCAGAGGAGACCGGTCCCCGGAAGGCAGTGTGGTACCCCAAGGGGGCGGGTACCGGTCCCCCATACCACGGGAGACCGGTCCCTCTTGGGAATTTTTGGAAAAGTTTAGGTAAGGTCCGGGGTTAGTCTGGGGCTTGTCGTAAGTGTTTGTAACCTTATTAATCATTGTTTGGGAGTTAGTTATGACCCTTTGAGAGTGTCTTGGGCTTGTGAGAGTTGGGCAAGCATGACTTAGCCTTTTAAGGGTTAAGACTTGACCTTTTGGATTATAAGTGATTGAGGTTAGTCCTTTGGAACCTTGGGAGTGTCTAGGTTCATTTAAACATTTGAATTCTTGTAAATAATTCTAGTGTCTTATATTGGCATTATTTGTTGGGATTACTATCAGGTGGTCGTATATTCTTCCAAGGCTTGTGGAAGAGGCTATTGCTTTCCCCTTCATCATTTCTGGTGAGTTTACTTAGATATAGAGTTGAATTTATCCATATGCGTATAGTGTGTGTGTGTGTGTGTGAATGTGATTTATTTCCCATTGCCAAGAATTATATGATTAAGTGTACCTGTTCATATAAAGAGCAATTAGTGAATAATATGGAATCCATAGTGTGGAACATATGCATGGAATAACTTAACAAGATAATAATCAGAGTAGCGCAATGAAAGCATGATGAAGCCTTATGGGATTACTTGTTAAATGGTAGTGTAAGAAGTATTATAAGACCATGTCATGATTGTGGTTTACTCGAAAATACTTTGTGTGGCGACTTATAGTGTAGTGCCAATATGCTTATTATCACTTTCGTGTTAGTTATAGAGTTTGGCATTTATGGCCAATGTGATTTATAAAGCTGGGCGTTATTGCCATATGATTATAAAGCTGTGAATTATCGCCATTATTTTGTAAAGATGGGCATTATCGTCATATGATTATAAAGCTGGGCGTTTTCGCCATTATTTTGTAAAGCTGGGCATTATCGTTGTGGTGACTGAAATTTGATTGCCTCTTCGGGTCGGCTGTCCTTGATCCGTACGGGAGGAGAACGAGCATCGGTAGGTCCTTCGGGTAGCAGAGGGGTTCACCTATAATAGAAGAGGTTCCACTTGCTTGGCTCCTACAAGACAAAGGTTAGAGCCCACCAGTCGACAGTGACCGAGAGGGGTCTCCGATGGCTAAGTCAGTAACTGAGGAAGAAAGAGGGTATTAGCAGTCAGTAAGTAAGAGTCAGAAAGAGTTGGGATCAGATCCCGTGAACAGTACCTCAATGGGGTGTTTTTAGTCCCAACCTAACTTGGCGCCAAAAAGCGAGCATGTGATGCACACGGGGCAGTCTTGGTACTTATGTCAAGCCTAAGATGCCATTGGGCCATCGGGGCAACCCGAGCCACGTCAGCACATGTATGGAGGAATACCCAGTATACCGCTGTGTCGGAGGTAATTATTCCCTGTCGCTATCGATGGTGTACCCCTCTGGCATAAGACTGTCCGAAGGTGGAAGTTGTGACTCCTCCCAACAAAGAGTGGTCACGCAGGGCTTCCTTGTCGTCCAGACTGGATATGTCGAAGGTTGAAGGAGACTGCACGACTGACCCGGCTTGGCTCCTTCGGGTGTCCGGTGAATCTGCTTTGATTTCCGAAGGTCTACATAATGAACTACTGGTTCCATCCTTTGGGCACAAATGAAAATGTGGCAGAGGTCCGTGAGGCCGACGACCCTGGATTGCTCCATAGGATATGGGGCAGGGTCCGGATAGACTGGTTGGTCTGGCGGTGAGGATCCGACCCGCTTGGCTGAGGTTCGGCTACTACAATAGCCCCTCAATGTTTTTCAACTTGTTGAGAAAGATTGATCAAATACTTTTGGACGGCTTCTGTTCTTCCTAAGGCTGATCTGAGTTGGTTGACCGAAGGCCTGTATACTGGAGGGAAGAATCAGAAGTTTGAGGCATCGTGGGAATGCACTGTAGTTGGTGCGTTAGTTGGCAGTAATGATTGCTTCGTAACTGGACCCGTTACCCAATCTTCTTACCAAAGATCTGATCCTGAACTACCTCCAAATGGCTCCTTTCTATTGTTCCTGCAAGCAAAGACAGATGTTAGAACTGCCCGACACCGATCGCCAGAAAGGCTCTTTGATGCCTAAGTCAGATGAATGCTTATAGATAGTATACTAGTAGTGTAAGAGCTCTGTAAACCAAAATAAATCAAGAGCTTACCCAGCTCTGCAATGGTTTTATTTATAGCCATCTCGTAGCGCACCAAATTCAACGATAATATCGGTAACCGTCCCGGATATTCTGCCACAACATCCGAGATTTTCCAATCTTTCCATACTGAGCAAAGCCAGATCATATTGATCTGAGGTGCATTAATCCGGTAGAAACCATGCCAGGGATGCCACACTCCGGTATTCTGCATCCTGCCCATTGGGCCGTGGTACGGAGACCAATAGTTCTTCCCAAGGCACCCTTGAGCTGGGGCCACTGCTCCTTTGTTGTACCCTGACTATATGGTCTGGCGCTAGGTAACCTACCGGGTTACCATAGCACTTCCATCCGGGATGGCTTAAGTTGCGTGCTGGGCCAGTAGCGCTCCAGTCACTCCAACCAACCTATACAGTCCATGATGGGCCTGCCCCCAATGGGCTTGCGTAATGATCAGGCCCAAAGGGCATACATGATTCGATTACCACAATAGCCCCTCAATACTTACGGTCCAACCGGGCCGCAAGTATTGAGTTTATGCCCCGGGTAAGTACCAAACCAACCCCTGTCTTTCGACCTAATTGACCAAAATGGTCCGAGAGCATCCTGCCTTGACGGCCGTGTCTTGAGTTCTCCGACTCAAGACTAGTCCGGTAAATTCGGACCTTTGGCACATGTTCCATCCAACGGTCGTGCTGACCCTTCTGGAACCTTCTTGCCACGTGTTGCCATCTAGTGGTCTATGCCTCGATAAATGTGTCCGTCCATTTTCAAATTTGAACTGCCACACCGCCCACTATATAAGCTCAGAGCTCCCCCTATCTTTTCTCTTTTCGTCACTCAGAGCTTTCACAGCATTTTCGTAATTCGTCAATCTGGAAATTCCAGTTCTTCCAGCAATTCAATTCTCCTTTCATCCAGGTAATCACTATTTATGTACAGTTCCTCATCTTTGTTCTTTGAATTTAGGGGACAGAACATCCCCTTTTCTAAACCTGCAATCCCCTGCGCATGGTAGCATCGCCAGAGCACTGTAGCCATGCTACAGTGCGCCTTGTGTGACCCCTCGTATCCAGACCACTGCTTCTGACCTCCTTCCTTTTCCTTTGATCAGGCCTTCATGTTGGGAAACCGGGGTGGTGCTGTAGTGCCGAACGGGGTTGGTGTCGGACCAAGTGAGGTTGTTGCCGAACCGGTCGGGCTCAGCCCCTTTGCTGCCTACTTCTCCAGTAGGCCAAACCTTGGACAGTTCTGTAGGAAGTACTATATCCCGGATGATGTCCTTGTAGAACTTGTGCCTCTGGATGCAAATAGTGCTCCGGATATTAAATACTAG
>NMUG010008218.1:0-11742 GCA_002855965.1 Monotropa hypopitys | reverse complement strand
CTGTATTTCGATATAGAACTTTTGGTATTTTGAAATACATATTGATACATATCGAAATATAATTGAATGGGGTATATCAAAATAAGACAGACTGTTTGATATATCGATTGAATGCTAGAGAACTGTATATCAATATACAGAGGAAGCACATATCGAAATGAATTGTGCTGAGGTGATGATCAGTGGCTTAAAGAGAGAAAAATAAATTAAAAGGAAATGAAAGAAACATAGGGAATAAAGAGGAATAAATGGGAATTGAATAGAATATTATAACAATAATGTTATAAGGTTGAATGTGATGATTTGAGATGTTCTATGTGTTTTATTAATTTATTTATGCATTTATTTATGTTTAAGCTTTATTGTGAATTAGTTATTGATGATTTAAGCTTGGACAGGTAGAAGACTAGTGGGATTGAGCTCACTAGGGGAGATGAGGCCAGTCGGCAATGGGTAAATCAGTAAAATCACTGTGAGTATGTTAGATTACAATGCAATTTAATTCAAAATGTGAAATGCATGTGTAATATGGATGTGTGTGGGCGGACGCACTAGAGTACCTTTTAAGGTTAGCTCCCAATGATATCATATGTAATTGATAATGCATATGTATTGTATCTGTTTACCATGATTTCTATTTATTTTAGATTTCAGTGTATCTTCCATACTCTGTATTTGCCACTTGGTAAACACAGGTTTTGGAGGAGATATGTTGTGGTGTCCACTACTGATTCAAGAGTTTGACACTTTGAAGACCTAGCATAGGTTCACTTGTGATGTGGTGTAGTACATTTCTTTATGTACGTGGATCGAGACCATACGTAGTTACTTTTCTTTTATATCAAAAGCATGTTGTAATAAGAGAATTTAATTGTTTAGTTTTATTTCCACTCCAGTAGTTTATTTCTGTTAATAAATTGTTAGTTGTAGATTTATTTTTATTTATATAAATCTATTTAAGCATGTTGTTGTTGAGATTATAGAGTGGTTGGATGTGACATTAAATTTTAAAGAGGATTTCGTCTTCCAAAAAGTTTCAAAAATATTTTTTTTTCAAACTCAAAATCAATTATCTCTCGGCCAATATTACTGATGTTTATTGTGTTTATTCTTTTTAGGAACATGACAAGTGGCACTTTGCTAAAAAAATTTATTGCGCTAAAACATTTATTGCTTACTTATGCTTACATATACTACAAAAAGAATTTCCTTCAATTTTCAAAAAAAATCTTACTTATACTGCATTGTACATTTTCCATACATCATTTGGATCATCTCTTATTTCGAGTAGAAGTCATGACCGCCCCAAATAGATGTGTCCCTCATCAACCCCCTCCGAGCCCAATAGTACTATGCATGACCCTAAAAGTCCGTGGGTAAAATAGGGTACTCCAACAAAATCACTAACTCAAAGATGGTACTCTTAGTGGGCCGGAAGTTTAAAGATTTGAGAACCATTATACCTCTCAACCACATAACCTCATGTTGTATATAGAAAGCAAAAAAAGTCATAAACCAAAACCTATTATTACTATTAGGGGAACATATCATTTTCGAAGGGAATCCTTATATACATCCTGTAAAAAAATTCTTAAAACAAAAGACAACGTTTTAGGGATATTGATAAAAAAATCGACTATAGACTCATCATTTCCTAAAAAAATTACAATCCGGGATAATGCTCCAGACTTTATGTTCGGGTGCACATCTGGAGTTATAAATTAAAAAGGAAGTCCATGCGTCTCTAACGTCCCTAAAAGACTTCTCCTTGTGTACTGATCCGAGCTTAGTGCTATTGTACAGGTACCAACAAGGCTCACTTAGATCATTTTCAAACTCCATAGTGTACGATCACCCGTTCTCTGGTCCAAACGATGCCAGGATACAACAACAGGAGAAATACCAATGACCAACCCTAGGGAATCTGGAAACCCCGAGGTGACGACCCACAATGTTCAAATCAGCCCAGAGCGCCAACTTCACTGCCAACCTGACCAAGGGTTACTCTGCCACAACCGTCGAAAGTACCAAATTACAACCCTCATCGGGTTCCCTTGGATTATTGAGAAATAAATCCCAGGGAGGATCCTCAGAAGAAACAGATCAACCAGATAGGAAGAATCACCCGATCGGGAAGGATTTATGCCCCGACTAAGCCTGAGAAAAAAGAAAAGAAGCACAAAGAAATAACAGAGGAAGAAATACAGGAATTCATCAACACCCTGAAAAAGAGCGAGTTTGACATTGTCAAATAGCTAAGGAGAACTCCTACATACATCAACATATTATCCTTACTTCTTACTTCCAAGCATCATAGAGAAGCACTACTGTCAGTATTAAAACAGACTCAAGTTCCCAAAGACATATCCCCAAATATCTTACAAGACTTGGTCAGCTCGATAATGAGTCCAGGGATCATTTCCTTTTCCAATGATGAAATTCCAATTGAAGAAATAGTGCATACCAAAGCTCTCCACATTGCAGTCAAGACAAAAGGCATGACCGTAGCCTGAATGCTTATAGATAATGGTTCTGCACTGAACGTTTGCCCTTGGGCAACTTTGCAAAGATTATCAACTTTGAAATTGTCTGGCATAACACAATGATAGTAAGAGCCTTTGACGGTTCATGTCGAGAAACTATGGGAGAAATAGAACTTCCCATAGAAATTGGCCCCATCACATTTTGTATCAGATTCCAAGTCTTGGAAATCCCATCAGCCTACAATTTCTTACTAGAGCATCCGTGGATTCATGTGACTGCAGGAATTCCTTCCAGCCTGCATTAGAAAATCAAGTTTATAATTGACGTCCAACTCATCACTATCTTTGTGGAGCTATACTTTACCATATATAAAGCCCTGACAATCCTAATGATCGAAACAAACAAGCCATCGAGCTTCCAGGCTTTTGAATGTGCCTCAATAATCTACGGGATGCAAATTCTCCAACGATTTTTTAACAATTCAGAAATAATTGGGAAATACTTTTACCGAAATGGCTTTCAATGTGGCAAGGGACTAGGTGCCGAGCTACGAGGCGAAACAAAACCTCTCAATTTACCATTTCAATGTAATACATTTGGGCTAGGCTACCATCCATCTCGGCAAGAGCAAAAAGAAACAGTGGCCCAAAAAAATCCCATGCATACAGGGGCAGGGGCAGGGACAAACTATTGCCTTATATCAATGAAAGTTTCGTCTCGACCGGATTTAGCAGTTCTGAACCAGGAGTGGAGGAAAACAATTTCTTATAACCGATACACCATACCTTTCTGAGGAGTTCCCGCTCACAGTTATATCACAGTGGGAACAAGATGATTCTGCTGAGGGGCTATTATAAATGTTTGGCGAACTGCAAGTCGACACAATTGACCCTCCATCTCTGAGTCAAAATCTATAGAATACCATCTGCCTCGCTCATCCAGGGGAGAAGTTGTGCAATTGGACAACATGCACAATACATAAAGCCCACATGTTTTGGTAAAATACGGCAAACTGACATTCGCTATTTTGTGTTTCGTTAATGTTCCTATCTAACGGAATTCGCGTATTTCTACTTGTAAATTATATCTTCTCATATTTTGATATGTTTATCAATAAAGCCTTGGTATATTCTGCTCAATTATTTATCTCTGTTGAAATGACAATGGCCAAAATATTGACAAAAATATAAAAATCATTCTTTGAGGAACCTAAAAATTCATCCTTTTGACTCAAACGATTAAACAATCTTAATACTTGAAGAGCTTGAATTCGACACCGAATTGGATTACGATCTAATGATATTAGAGGTTGATGACAACGCTAATGATGAAATCCTGGAGGAAATCCGAGACATGATCCAGAAATATGAAGATAGAAAAACTCATAACGTCGAGGAAACAGAAACCATTAATTTGGGGACTGTAAAGATACCCAAGGAAATAAAAATTGGGATCCACTTGGATACATATCAGAAGACCGAATTTATGGAAATGCTCGCCTGGTCATATGAGGATATGCCAGGACTCAGTACATCAATTGTAGAGCACATGCTTCCTATAGACCCGTCTATGAGGCCTGTCAAACAAAAGCTGAAGAGACTCCGACCAGAATGGAGTCTGAAGATCAAAGAAGAAATCATAAAGTAGTTCAACTCAGGCTACGGATGGTCGAATACCCACAATGTCTTGCCAACATAGTCCCCGTACTAAATAAGGATGGAAAGATCCACATGTGCATTGACTATAAAGACCTGAACAAGGCTAGCCCAAAGGATAATTTTCTTGTACCTCATATCGATATTCTCGTGGACAATATAGCTGACCACGAGATGTTTTCATTTATAGATGGATTTTCAAGATACAACCAAATATGGATAGCTCATAAAGATCAAGACAAAATAGCCTTCCTCACTCTATGGGGGGTATTCTGCTATCCAGTCATGCCATTCGGACTAAAAAATGCGGGTGAAACTTATCAAAAGACGATGGTCATGTTATTCCATGACATGATCTATAAAGAATTGGAGGTCTACGTGGATGATATGATCATCAAGTCCAAGCAGAAATAGGAGCATTTGCTGAATCTCTGATGAGTATTCGACCGCCTCCGCAAATACCAATTGAAGCTAAACCCAGCCAAATGCACATTCAGGGTAACCTCTGGAAAATTATTGGGGTTCATGATCAGTTAGAAGGGTATTAAAATAGACCCTGCCAAAGTTCAAGCCATTCTCAAAATGGCAGTGCCGCTTGGTATAAAAGAAGCCCGATCTTTTCTTGGGAAGTTAAATTTCATTAGTCAGTTTATAGCGCAGATGACGCAAGTCTACGACCCTATATACCATCTATTGCATAAGAACACACCTCAAGGTTGGATTGCCGACTACCAAAGCACATTTGAGAAAATTCATCAATATCTGCTCGAGCCACCTATTCTGGTCTCTCCACAGCCTAACAAACTTCTGTTTATGTATCTGACAGTGCTTGATAACTCTATGGGGTGAATGCAAGGCAGTATTCAGAGGACGAGCAGAAAGTGCAAGCCATCTATTATCTAAGCAAGAAATTTCTGACATACGAGAATAACTACTCCGCGCTAGTGAAAACCTATTGCGCACTGGCTTGGACAGCTCATTGGCTTTGCCATTATATGATCTATCATACCACGTACCTGCTTTCTCAGATGGACCCGCTAAAGTATCTGTTCGAGAAACCCACACTTTCAAGTTGCATTGTGAGATGGCACATGATTCTGTTAGAATTTGACATCATCTTCGCCACGCAAAAATCGTAGAAGGGAAGGGTCATCGAAGAATATTTGGCAGAAAATCCCCACGAGGATGAACATCCAATGGAGCTCTTATTCCCTGATGAAGAAATTTTCTGTTCCAAAATAGATAACAAATCCCCCGAGTAGAAGCTCTTTCTCAATGGAGCATACAATCAAAAAGGCACTGGAATAGGGGTAGTCGTAAGCCTCACCATTTAGCCCGCGGACCCAAAGCCCGGGACGGGCCTGCCCGACCCAATGCACTAAAGCCCAGCTCGAGCCTGTATAGAGGGCGGGCCTGGGCATGCCTGAATGAAATGTGGACGGGCCTAGGCCTACAAGCTCCCGCCCAGCCCGCCCATTAGCCCCGCCCACCCGCCCGCCCGCCCGCCCGCCAACCCTGACCTGCCAGTCCTGTACATAGAAGGGTGACATCTGCTTTCATTTTGTAAACCCTAATACAAAACTTATAAAGTGTAACGTATAACACATAATATATAACCTAACCTAACCCTACCTACCCAAAACATAATGCATGCTACTCTCCTCCTCCTCTCTTCTGTCAATGGTCGCCTCTCTCTCTCTCTATATCTGTCAAACAAATGCCTCCCTCCGACCCCCTTTTCTCTAACCTCTCTCTCCGACCATCACTCTCTTCCTTCCTCCATCGCTATACAATGAACCACCACCGACTAGCACTGCCTGCCTGCGATTCTGGGTCAATTGGTAAACAATGAACCACCACCGACTAGCCCCGACTAGCATCGCTCTCTTCACCTCTGCATATCTGTGATGATTAACCTTGTTTCTGCATTGTAGCGATGTGCAGAGATGTTTGTCTAGCATCCATGGGATGTGGTATGTTTGGGGTTTTGATGATAGGCAATAGAGTGAGTTGGTGGTGTTTGTGACTAGGCCTTTGTCCTTTGGGGAAGTGATTTATCGCCTCTGGTATGAGTTTGTCAATTGGTAAACGACTGGTTGTTCTCCATCAGTCAAGCTTATTTTTGAATTTTTTTGAAAGAATCAGGTTGGGTTAGTCAACAATAGTCAATAATTTGGATGGTAGTTGGGTTAGGCTGTGATCACATTACATTGTGACATGCCTTTAGGAACGAGCAATTTGTTGGGGCTTGTTTAAAATGTATACTATTTACGAATGCCGTGGACTGATCACTAGCTCTTCTTATTTCCTTTGTATGTATAAGAAATAGAGTGCTATGCAAATGATAGATTTAAAAAGCCCATGATCCCATCTACCAACCCGCTTTTGAGCCTGCCCGCAAAGCCCGCCCATGAGCCCATTGGTGTGAAGCCCGTAGGTAGGGTTTGGGCCTAATTTTTATTTGCAGGGCTGGCCTGGCCCGACCCGCACAAGGAAAAAGCCCACTGGGCTAAGCCCATGGGTGGGCTTGGGATGAGTGTTGGCGGGCTGGGATGGCCCGGCCTAGGCAGACATAATTTCAAAACAAGGAACTCATTTGCCTGCGGCAGCAAAACTCCTTTTTGAAAAGGAATCCATGATCACAAATAATATAGCAGAGTACGAAGCGTGTATTCTAGGGTTACAGATGGCTCTAGATTATGAAAATTTTAAACTACAAGTATATGGAGATTCTAATATAATCATACAACAAAGCAATAAAACATTTCGGACTAGGGATCCAAAGCTAATTCCATTTCATCAAAAAATTAGAGAGCTACGAGCTAAATTCAAGCAGATCAATTTCATTCATATTCCAAGGGTTGAAAATTCATTTGCAGATGCTCTAACGATTCTAGCGGCAACTATACACTTCTCGGATGAGAAAAAGATTCCTGCCATACAAATTTAGCTTAGGGATTCGTCTGTATATTGCACTCTAATTGAAAATGAAAAAGTTGGCCAGTCATGGTACCGTGATATCAAAACATTCATGCTAACCGGGGAATTTCCTGAAGATGCTATAATTAACGATCAAAGGACCCTTAGAAGATTGTCAACCCAATTCTTCTTATGCGGCAAAGTGTTATTCAAAAGGTCTATGCATGGTCCTTTACGCTGTATAGATGTTTATATGGCAGATGAATTGATGACGGAAGTACATGAAGGGACATGTGGCCCATATATGAACGATCACACCTTATCAAGGAAAATTCTGCGTACTGGAAAATATTGGATGACAATAGAATCCGATTGCATCAAGTATGTCAAGAAATTCCACAAATGTCAAATTCATAGGGATATCTTGCGAGCACCGCCCAAAGAGCTTCAAGTCACGGTCTCTCCATGGCCATTCTTAGCCTGGGGCATTGACATCATCGGAGCCATACATCCCAAAGCCTCAAACGGTCATAATTTCATATTAGTCTCCATCGGCTACTTCACCAAATGGATGGAAGCTGTCAGCTTTGCACATGTAACTGAAATGGTCATAATGCACTTCATCAGGTAACAACATTGTATGCTGCTACGGGGTGCCAGAAATGTTGGTGACTTATAATGCAAAGAATTTCAATAGCTCTCTAATGAAACGACTTTGCGATCAGTTGAAGATCAACCATCAAAATTCAACAATCTACCGCCCACAAATGAATGGAGCGGTAGAAGCGACAAACAAAAATGTTAAAAGAATCATCCGGAAAATGACCGATACTCATCGGGACTGGCACGAAAAGTTACCCTATGCACTCATGGTTTATCGAACATTTGCTAAAACTTCTGTTGGGGAAACTCCGTTCTACTTAGTGTATGGTTACGAAGTCGTTCTTTCTACTGAAATGCAAATTCCATCACTCCAAATAATGATGGAAACAATAATGAATGATTTGAAATTGATAAAAGTCCAACATGATCAGTTGGCTCTCATTGACAAAAAAACTAGCAGTAGTCTTTCACTCCCAATGCAATCAAAGGCGAATATCTAAAAGCTTCAACAAGCATGTACGATTAAGAGTCTTTCAATAAGGCAATCTGGTCTTGAAACGAATTTTGCCTGTGCAAGAAGAAGCCAAAGGAAAGTTCTCCCCCAACTATGAAGGGCTATTCATCGTCGCAAAAGTATTATCCAGTGGAGCAATCATCCTATCAGAGATGGACGGACAAGAGTTCTCGCAACCTCTCAATGCCGACATGCTCAAGCTCTACTATATCTGATTAGTAGTAGCTCTTATGAACTACAATGATTCAATTTCAATTTTAGTAAATGCATTTTCTTCTTATCAGTGTTCCAATATAATCTTGAGCAAAATAGCACTTTCATTTCTTCTTCCTTACTACAAAAAAATCTCTTTCCTCTTTTCTGATAAGAGCGGTTCAAAAAATTTATTATCATCGAAATGTCTACATGATGATCAAAATAACCACTCCTTCCTTTACACAAAAGCAAAAAGGGGAAATTCTAAAAAAATCTCTTCCTCACTCTCTAAACATTCCTCAGCCTCTCCTCATACATAAGTGCTCTCAATTGCTCAAAATATTCGAAACATGATCAAGGAGAGTTTGTCTTGCTAAAGTTAAAACTCGATCATTTCAAAAAAATCCGGTATAGTTAAAACCTAAGAAGGAAACTATGGCAAAAATGGAAAAACCCAGCATGGTCAAAACCCAAAAGGGGGCCAAGGCAAAACAAATGGGAAATCAAATCCAGTGTAGTCAAAATCTGGAAGGGGCTACAATAAAAATGGATAAATCCAGCATGGTCAAAACCTAAGAGGGGACATGGAAAAAAGGAAAAATAAAAAAAGCATCCGGCGTAACTATCAACCTGAAAAGGTATTACGATAGAAATGGAAAATAAAAAGCTAAAGTTAAAAAAGTTTAGAGTAAGAAAGGTCGAAGCATTGGAGTATATCGGAACAGCAGTGGGTCCAAGCAGATGCCAACAAAAAAATCAGCCTCTGGGGAATCACTTTTCTCAAAGGATTCAGTTCGATTTGGTCGAGCGATCTGCCACTTCAGTACTAAGATTACGAAGTCGTTTTCGAAGATAAAGAATAAATGAAGGTTTTCGTCCTCTGATGAATAGGTGAGGCCTTGTTCATAATATGTCTTTATTAATTGATTGGCATAAATTGTGTTTATCAATCACCATTGCAGAGAAATTTAAATGTTTATGAATATAATATTACTCACTTGATAAAAATTACAAGTAGTGAAAATGTATTCATATAAGAAAATTGTTGACATTTTCCATAGATAAAAAAGAAACACAGAATACAATGTGCAAATCAGTGCAAGTCTCTTTGAGAGAAATCACTCAGCAAATACAACAAGGCCTGACAAACTTCCCGATAACAGATGGTCATCATGGCACCATTCTTAGTGCTTGATCGATCCACGTCCAGTAAATAATGAAGCATCTGCAAAAGTATCATATTAGAGTAACCTTTGGGAAATAAACGATCCAAAGAAGCAAAGCTAGATCACAAGACTTCAATATCCCGATAGTGAATAGCTCTCTCTCTCTAGCCAAATTCCGACGAGCATCACGCAGCAGAGCATGCGAACTCTGGACCTCAGCAATGGAACCAGTGTATGATCCAGCAAGTGTATCAAAATCATTATACAATGAGTCCCCCTGATCGCCCAAATCACAGATCTGATCTTGCGATCCTTCCATGGCATGCTCATAATCTGATAACTCACAAAACAACCTGCCAATTTCCTCAAGTTGAATCGCATGCTCGTAAGCTGTCTGTCTCAAAGAATCCTCCAAAGTAGTCACAGTACTAGTAGAGCTGGCAGAAGCTCTAACATCGATAAGATTCCACTACAAGCTGCCTGCAATAACCTCCATATCTGACAATCACAAGGATAAATAATCTAGATCTCTAAGTAGAAAATCTCTTTCCCTTGTAATAGAGGAAGCCCACTGAACATCCCTATATCTCTCCTCAGTTACCTGAGCATGCTGTGAGTAAGAGTGCATCATCTAAAGGGTATAACTCGAAGTCTGCGATGCCAGAAAAGATGACCACTGTGGCAGTGGAAATGGGTCCAAATATGCAGGAAAAGTGGCAATAATGCCAGCATCATAAACAATCTCTTGCACAACCCAACTCAAATAGGTATAAGAAATGCCTGGGCTGTCGCTAGTCTAAACAGATGAAATTATGACCCATTGGCCCCACAAGGCAGATGACTCTACAATCAACGATGGGCAAAATCACTCGGGAAGTCAAAGTGGTACCTGCTGCCCGCAAAGCGAGATAAAGAGGCAAACACATCCTGATAAAGACCGAATTGTTTAATGACTCAGCATCCAAAGTACAGCACAATGCCATACAGCCCAACCAATGGAAGAAATGATAGACCTAACCCATGAATGGTTACGGCATGGTCTCTGGTGCTGAATATGCCAATATCCTAAACAATGGTGTCAAATGTGATGCTATTCAAAGCTACAGCCCATGCATCCAGATGCTGAGGAATGTACATCAAAGTCAAATACTGCTCAATCAAAAATGGTAAAGGGATGTCAGGAAACCACCTCGGATGCGATGAATAACACCGAAATAGATGGGCCACCAGCCAAATAAAGAGAAGCTCAGTACCGCTGTAGATGCAGGAGTCATGCGACAGAAGATAAGGGGTCAACCCTTTGAATATCTATGCCAGAATTGCCGGGATTATCATTTGCCCATCAATCACAGCATCAACAAAAAATACAACTCACATGTCCAACTGCTCATCACAACGTGGGAAAAACAACCTTGCCAAGAGCACAAATGCAAAGGCGTATATGTGCCTGCGAGAACCAGCCCCTTTGTTAGCCAATCAGATGAAGTTAGTACCCCATGGATCATAATGGGATCCATCGCCAAAGAATCCCCTCAAGAAATCGGACCGGATAGTCAAAATTCCGTCAATGTCATCTACAACCAATGAAGTATTCTTCAATCCAATCAGTGTAGAGAAAGCGGTATGTACATTCCGATCATGAAAAATACGAGCCACAGTCTCCAAGGAAGGCCTCATCTATAATGCGAAGTGATACTCCTCCAGCGTAGTATCAATTCATAATATCCAAAGCGAAAAAGGCTCAATGTCGGAATCCAATATCTGACCAAGACAGGCAGAAAATCTGGGGCAACGCACACAGTCAAAAGACTCACAATTCCCCCAAATAACTTCTCAAATAAAGACTGCTCTATAGGGGTAAAAGATACCTACCAAGCTAACAAAAGTGTCAAAAAGGCAGGTGCAAATGACATCTTATAGTGGAAAGCAGCGCATCAGTATCTTTTTATATATATACATGTATGCAGCACAAAGAAAAAATGAACGAAAGAAAATAATACAGAAATGATAGAAAGCAGCAATATATACATCAAACGTCAAACTATATTACACAGAAAATAAAAGGGCTAATCTAAGTATAGTCCAATAAAAAATAGAAAAAGAAATAATATAAGCTATCACAGTACAAAAAAATGAAAAGAAAAACAAAATCTCACTACTATAGGTCTTAGATATCCCTATTGCGGCTACTGTCCTGCCTGCCTCG
>NMUG010008217.1:0-11741 GCA_002855965.1 Monotropa hypopitys | reverse complement strand
CGTTATCAGTGTATTTCCTTCGGGTTAAGTATGGGTTGGAAGTTCTCCCTTGTGGATCCATTGTATGTGTTGAATGCCTCCAAGTGATCGGTGTCACTTTGTGCAATCGTTCCATCCTGACCTTAATGTAGACTGCCATTGTATAGGCACCTACGTATTTTTGTTAATTGACATCTCTTTTCTTTGACTCGGTTGGAATAATGTGTCGTGAGGAAGCACATGTGAAGTACTATTGATTTCACATCTCTATGAGTGGCATCATGACTCCTTTCCTTTGATTGGTGTTGGTTTTGATCGGTGCGATCCTTATCGAGAGCTTCCTTTCTTTCTCCTTGATAGACCATCTTTTTGGTAGTCATGTTGTGAGCACAAGTGGTGTATCCACTATGTGGTGTTGAAACTCTAGCGGCGAAAGAGATTTCGACTTCTCCTTGGTTGTTTCATCTGACACGTACTTTTGTACTGTGTGTTTCATCGACCGTAGGTTAATAGGTCTTGGAAAAATTTAGAAAGCTTCGTGTTCGATTGGTCGTGTGCCATGGGTTGATCTTTACTCGGTTGATGATCTTTGGCACCAAATCAGAGTCCTTTTGTGCTTAGTGCTTTATTGTATTGTAAGACTTGTTGGTTTCTGGATGATGTTTCTTTGACTTGCATCTTGTTTGATGCATGTGGTGGGACTTTCACATTCCTTATGGTATCTCGTTTGAGTTACATCTCAAATTGCGAATCACCCATGTAGTGTGTCGTTTTCCTCCGAGCTTCTAGTTGGGTGATGTTTGTCGATCTTGTTTCAATCCTGATCTCGGTAGAAATTTTCCATGTTCAAAAGATGTTGCGTTTCCATGCTTGTCTCCTTATCGATGTTGCATCCTTGGCTCGAATGTTTGCACTTCCCATTTTGGATGTGAGGCTCTAGTAGAATTAGAAACTATTGTTTTCGTTCGTTATGCTTTCGCGTTGAACGTCGCTTGATCGTCGGCAAGAAGTTCACACATCAACCAAAGCCGACACCAACCAAAGGAAAGGAGTTATAACACCACGCCTAGAGATATGAAACCAAATGATACCTCACATGTGCTTTCTCATGATGTATCACATCAACCGAGTCAACGAAAGAGATTCCACTAAACAAAACACATCAGTGTCTATACAAGAACCGTCTACATCAAGGTCAGGACAGAACGATTGCACAAAGTGACACCGGTCACTTGGAAGAATCTAACACTTGCAACGAATTCATAAGGGAGAAATTCCAATCCGTACCTAATCCGAAGGAAATACACAATGATCTAACAAGTCAATAGGTGGTAAGGGACACACCGCTAGGACTCCCAACAATGAACACGCAAAGCACCAAGGATCCTACAACTCCTTACAAGCCAAATATTTGCACAAGAGGATCACCTTCGCCATCGAGATAGGAACGATTCAAACAACGCATTCGTTCAAGGAACTCACGACACGACTCGCAACCATATAGCTAACTCACAAGGCAACAACTAATTCCATTCAATCAAGAAGACTCGATCGAACACGAGAAGGACAAACAACTCTCAAGGAGCATCCAAGCCTCCACATGAGCAGTAAGCCCAAATTCCAACAAACGGACATCGATGGCGGACTTCTCACAACCAACCGGTCTCAAGCCAAGGCAAGGTAAGAATTCAAAGGAAAAAAGGTACGTCGTAGCCGATCTTACACTCATGAACTAACCAACAACGGCACCGCAAAGCCTACAAAAATCCAAAACGAGCGCAACTAATTCAATTTCGCGAAGAGATATGACCAACGGGTCATACCCCCTTAAAGAAGAACACTAGAAAATCTTGGCAACGCCTCAAGATTTTCACTAACATAACGGAGGGAACACAAACTCGGATGAACCATAATGTCTAATTTACCAACAACTACACGAGTGATAACACCTCAATATGGAGAAACAACCAAACCTTGAGACTAAAAGGCTCCAAGGGGTACTACCCATAACCAAACCATCGCTGAAATTTCCAAAGTCCTAACACAACGTGCCAACAAGACCCAAGTTCAGCCTTACCAATGGCAAGACGAGGAATAACCACAACAACAATCCTCGAATACTTCCACAAATCTCATCTTACCACAAACCACAACCTCAACTCTAATGAAACAGAGGAGCTTAAGACCAACCAATAACCACAAAAGATACACCATGATCACTAGAGATGAGGACACAAGAGCACCCAAATAGCACAAAGCAACTAGACTTGCCACAAGAAAATAACACTCAACCTTCTGAAGGATGGAGAAACTCAACATTCACGGAAGGAGACAGAACACGCAATATACCTCTACGACACAGAGTCAAGGTGCAATGGTGCACAATAGGCACACAGACACGACCGAAGAACAATGTAATGAACAAGAGAACCCATAGAAACTAAGTGTCTCCCTACGGCTCCAATGTATCAAACAGAAAGCTCTGATACCAAGTTGTCATGCCCCAGATTTTCAAACCATTTTATTTTAAAATACAGATTAAATAGTAAACAGGGGATACAACTACTTGCCATCCAGATACAGTCAGTTGAATTTCTCATTACATCACAGAGCAGTCCAAAGTAAAAGTACAACAAAGTACGAGAGCAGAAGACAAGTACAAGTACAAGCCTACTACAACTGCTACTATAAACAAAAAGAACTACAACTGAAAACACTATATCTACACTACACTGTACAAAAGAAGCTACTGAAACTGAAGTAGCCGAGCCCAAGAAAATCCAATAGCTGACTCCAACTCCAAATTTCCAAGTCTTTCTGGCCCTGCAACACAGTCTAGAAAAAAAAGAAAGAGGGTCTGAGTAAACCACAACTCAGTGAGAAAACTCCTAACTACTACCAAGCATGCACATGCGGTGCGTGCCTATGTGTTCACATGCAAAAGTACTAAAACAGTAAAGAACTCATGTGCACGTGGTGCAAACCTAACTCAAAACAAGAGTGAACACATCCATGTCGCCTACAATGTGAGAACAACCAAATCCTCAAAACCAAGTGAGCGCAAAGGGTAAAGCATCCTAGGTCCAACCGAAGTAGAATCTAACACAACTCAACCGACCTTACCACTAAGGTAGAACAACTCATAGGATTTACCAAGGACCCAAGCCAAGATATCCAATACTAACTTACCGTGCCAACTTTACAAACTATCGTTATCATTAAGTATTTGATTCATAAGTAACTTTGGATATTTTAGGTATTACTTTATTTCCTTTCTAGCTCTCTATTTTATTGATTTCATAAATATGGATAAACCACGGAATCCCTAGCCAAGTACATTCCGGGTATCCCACCATTTTTGTCACATTACTCGTTCACATTAGTGAGTTCATATCTTTTCATAACATAGATAAACCACGGAATCCTTATCCAAGTACATTCCGGATTATCCTAACTTTCTCATACAAGAGAATTAACCATGGAATCCCTAGTGAAGTACATTCTAAGTTATTCTGCCATTCTTCTTGTTCGTCATTCCCAAAGACTGTTGGGAGGGTTAACGTCACCCCCATTGTGCACAATGTCGTGGATGGACCAACCATCCTGGGAATCCCTAGCCAAGTACATTCCCGTATAAAATGTTCCGATTTCCCAAAATCATTGGGAGGACAACCGTCACCGTACAATTCCACGTCGATAAGTGATTCCGTTTCATTCTCTTTTATCATTTTTACCGTTCCTAACCAAGGCTATCAAACCACATCATTCCACATCAACTTGTTCGATCATGTTCCTTTTCATTAAAGGTTTTCCAAGTGATAGATTCTAGATTAAGCACGAGTAGCCCTCGCGGGGCACATCCTCCGTATTTAACGTTCATTGGCATAGTGAACCACTTACGTAACTTCTTCAATTACTAACTCGACCTTGACCAAATCCAAGAGAGACAACCACCACGACAAATCAACGTCAATCAAATATTTAAAAATAATATTTTACCGCAAAGGGGATAAGAGAGGCCCTAACTTTGCCAAAACATGGAGGGAGGGGACTTAAGCACCCAAATCCCATTTCAACACCCACTTAGTAATTTTACCGAACACTCGTCATCCCATAAGTTCAAGGGACTTATTTCGATTCTAAAGGCTCAACGCACCCAATTGTTCCACATACATGTCCGACGACAATTCAAATGTAACGATAACCCCAAAACACGATTTAAGATTCCCAAAGGCATTTCGTCGAACACTTGGCGCGCATACCTAATCAAGATAATGTATCAATCCCACAAGCATCCCTATTCCACCCCAAACCTCAATGTTTACCCAAAATCAAATCTAGGATTCTTTCAGGAATTTCTTCGAACATCTAGTGGGCACAAGATCACCACTCAATTCCTTGAATTTCCCAAACTTCTCCTAACCACATAATCACAAGTATTCCACCACAATGTAACCCTAGGTCATAAAAATGCAATCTACACACTATGACTACCAAATCGAAACCTATGTACACACATACATGCACACTCGATAATAGTTAAGAGTTTACCCACTGGAAGCCATTGAACCTCGAAATTCCTAGGTGAGGGATTCTTCATACCGGCATGATTCGAGATCATCAATGCATAGATCGTCTCGCCCTCGTCGACATTTGTGAAGGGAGAAATCTTCAAACCTCAAAGAATCATCATGAAATCAAGAGAGGGATGGGAGAAATGTTTTTTTCATAAGAGAGGGGGAGGGAGCATTTCGGATGGGATAGGGAGAGAGAGAGGAATTCTGATGAAAATGAGGGTTTTTACCCTCCAAACACACATATACACGACCCCTACATGAAATGACCGAAGTACTCTTAATGAGCACCAAAATCTGCCAAAACACCTCTGTGCACCGGTGGAGCCCTTCCCTGCATCGGTGCAAAATTTCTCAAGTTCTAATAGTGGTTTTTGTGCACCGGTGCAACTCCCCTTTGCACCAATGTAAACTTCCAATTTCCACCTGCACCGGTGCAAGCTCAATCTGCACCGATGCAAACTCCTCCTGAAGCTGAAGTTCCATGCCAAGGGTCCCGGGAACTACTCCGAAACACTCCGGTTCAACCACGAACAATATAGACGAGCCAGGGAGGAGTCCAACACCTAATTCCAATTGCTAGTATTATCCGAAGAGTACAAATTAAATCCATTAATCGATTAGAGTTGTGAATTAAATTCAAGAAATAAAATTTGAAAATACGAGTCGTGACACCTCATACCCCTTAAAGAAATTTCATCCGCGAAATTAAGTAAGAAAGAAGAGGGGACGAAAACCAAACCATCGACTAACGAGACCAATGAATCCACTCCTCAACAATTGAATCGAAATCAAAACACATCTCCACAACAAACTCGTCAAGAGTTAGATCACAACAAGAATGGGAGTGAGTTCAACTAAAATGCATGGATTCGATACGTTTACCCGGACCCTTGGTCAAGCACAAGTACAACTTTGCTTCAACATCCAATAGTTCATTCGTAATATAAACAACGCAAGAGTAAGCATCACAACTTGCATGCCCACAAACATGCCAAGAGGTAAGGGAGAGCTTCCCGATACGATACAGACACACCTACACGAATCGACTCCGTCGAGATAACAAAAGAATGAGTTATTTTGCGAAAGATAATCTTCTCGAGGACCAAGAACTTGTGACCTTCCCACGAAAATTTTTACCAAGCGAAGAAGAAAATGGATGACTCGGCATTACAAACACCAACACTCCCTTATCGATCTACAAACCCGCACGTAAGAAATTCTCGCGTTGTCGCCTGCCACAAGCCAATAACCGCACTATGGGTACCCCGATAAATAAGGATACGCTAAAAACACGCCGATATGCCAAGGACATGCCGAGGACACGCTGAGGACACGCCGAGGACACACTGAGGACACGTCGACACGTCGACACGCCGAGGATACACCGACATGGCAAGGACACGCCGAGGATACGCTGACACAGCAAGGATACACCGAGGATACACCGAGGATATGCCGACATGGCAAGAACGCGCCGAGGATACGCCGACATGGTATAAGACCGTTTGCCCGAATGCTTGGCAAATTGTAACTAGCGAGTATACGTCATCGCACCAACACCCACAAACTAACCAAAATAAATGCAACACATAAATATGCTCCAAACTCTCGAGCCAAAGAATACACCACACCAAACACACACATCCTAGTGTGGTAACCGTATTACCTTGGTGATTTGTTTTGAGATGCCCTGGCCCATAGCTCTTCTCAAACCAATTCACCACGTCAAACATGTATCACATAACCAAGAAAGTACTCACGCACCCATACACGCCAAAATATACAAGTGCCAAGCCCAAACAACATGGCATGGCACTAAACTCACACCAAGTCTAGACCATAATATACATTCGTACCCAACTTTCCCACTGCTAAACGGATACATACATCTTAAGTCCACGAACTTCTTGCCGACGATCAAGCAACGTTCAACGCATGAGCATAACGAACAAAAACAACCGTATCTACTTCTACTAGAATCTCGCAACTAAAATTGGAACTACTAACATTCGAGCCAAGGATGCAACATCTATAGAGGAACAAGCACGGGAATACAACATCTTTTGAACACGGAAAAATTCTATTGTAATCAAGAGTTAGACAAGATCGCCAAACATCACCCAACTAAAGTTCAGAATAAAATGACACAGTACATGGGTGATCCGTGATTTGAAGTGTAACTTAACAAGATACCACAAGAAATGTTAAAAGTCCACCACATGCATCAAACAAGACGCATGTCACGACCCATCCCGTTCATAGGATGAGCACACGAACGACCAACGAGCAAACTCACTAAAAGCCTAGTTGAGAAATTTCCAAACAATTTAATTATGTGGAAGCATGAATCATAAACCAGAGCAAGCATAGATGTTCTCATTAATTTCCCAAGATTACAATATTTGGCTTAAAAACAACCGATACATCAAAAGTACAACAAAAGGATCTCCAAAATATCTCTAAACAGTAGGCTGCCACTTTATTCTTCATCCTGACTTGAAAAAGGTTTTAGAAAACGCATAAGCTGAAAGCTATAGTGAATTTCTACATACTGTAGTACAAGTTTCACGCATAAACAATATCTTTCCTGCAAGATTATTTTCGCAGATAAAATATGGCTCAAAAGCTCAATAGCAATAAAAATGCTTTATCACAGTTCCTCTTTTGCTGAAATCATATGCCAACCTGTATATCCATTTCCAAAACACAGTTTATTATTTCATAAATCAGCCTTTGTTGAATAGGCTTGCCATTCCGTTATTTCATCATCTTGCCCTTGTCGTATGAGCATTCATACTTTCCACATTCGTACTTTTGCTTGTGTCGTATAAGCGTATGCACATTGGCACTATGCTTGTGTCGTATAAGTATATTCGTTCTCAATATCATACTTGTGTCGTATAAGCATTTCAGAACATCATGCCTTATGCTTCTGTCGTATAAGCATATCAATAACAGGCTCATATCCGTACTTTTGTTGTATGAGCACCATATTTCCATTTCATCTCCATTTCAATTTCTTTTTCTCTTTATTTCATTACATTCCTTGCCGTATGGATTTTCATAGAACAATACATTGATCAACATTCCAATTTGTTCATCCATGTGTAAAAAGAGTTTGTGCATAATCCAAACTTCAAAAAAATTCTCTTGGAAACAACATATTATTTGGTTTAATAACCATAAGCATATTTTTTAAAGGAAATGCACTTGAAAATGTATGAGTAGAGCAATATATAAAGATTCACCTGAATAGGGATTTCTTAGACTTCTAGACTTCTATCTTCCTCAATGATAGCTATCTCAAATCTGGATAAAAATCACATCTTAGCATTTTAATAAAAAGTTTTGCCTATATGAATTGCCGAATTGAGCTGGCCGAAGCAAGTCTTTCCAGAGACTCATGTCCAGAGCTCAGTCTGACCGGATGATCACTTGACGATCTGCCAGACTTAAACAGAAACACTAAACTAAGTCTGACCGAAAGTCTCTTGGTCTAGCTGAAGTCTCACTGAACATTAATTCAATGTTCTGCTCATATATGAGCTGCTGAAGACTCAGGTTTACCAATCACTGCTCTGCCGAGCTGAAACACAGCCGACTGGCTAGGCTGCCGAGCTACCATGCTATGGTCTAGACATCAATTGACCAGAATAAAAAATATAGACTTTCAAGTTTTGATTTCAAGTTAGCTATAGGTCGAAATTGACCGGAGGATTGTTCTAAAGATCTTGGGCCAACTACCCGAACAACTAGAGTTGTTGCCGAGCTGTTGAAGTCAAAGAACGGTCAACTTCTGCCGAGCACAATTTGCTTCGGATAGAGTGATGATCAATCAATCAACATATGTATGGGAGTGCGGCCAGACTAATAAATGACTTGACCGAACTAAAACAATGATCTGAGCATAAGCTTAGCCGAATGCTAGCTTGGTCGAGCAAGAATAATAGATCTAAAGACATGGTCGAGCATTTGCCGTGTAGAATAGCTGTGCATGTGAGCGACAACAATAGCGTGCGGGAAGACTCCGAATGAGTCTGCCGAGCTGAAATCATTAAGGATAGACTTGAAATTAAGTCTGTCGAGCAATAATTAGGTTTTCTAGGGCCTCTGCCGAACATAAAATGAATCAAAACAATAGTTATACCTTTGGCCGAAGCTTGATTTGCCGAAGGTCAGATGATCAGAGCTTAAGGGATATTGCCGAACAGGTTCTGACGCAAACAAGGTCTTGCTGAGCTGAAAGAAATCTTTGCCGAAGTAAAATTGGTCGTCTGGAAGTCTGAAAAATGATTGCTGAGCTGAATAGGATCTGACCGAAACTCCAACAATGATTCTGAAGGTTTTGGATGTACGGCCAAGGCTCATCGAACACTGGTTTGATGATTGACTGTGCGGCATATATGTTGCCGAGCACTGGAGTATGAAAAACAAGCTTGCTGAGCTGCTGGAACAAGAGTTCAGAGCTCTGCCGGCCATTTGGATAGTGGAAGACATCCAAACGGCGCCACACAACAAAAGTAGGCCCTACCGGCCGCCCAGCCTAGGCTTCTAGCCAGCTGACCTTAGCCCCCCAGCCGCACGACCTTGTCTCTTCTGCCGAAATGGAATGTGACATCAGCCCACTCAAAACTTTTGTCTTCATATGACAGAGTGGCTGTCCAGATGGACTGCCCACATGGCCGCACTGCCATGTCCGAGCTGACTTGGCCGAACCTCCACGTGGCCGAACCCCTAGGCCAGATCCCTACTGAGTTTGGCAAACTGCTCAACCGGACTCCTACTGTGCGATAGACCTCAATTTGGCTCTCGAACTTTCTTTTCTTTCACTAAAGCCCCTGGTTTAATTCTTTCTCTATATTTTATGATTTCAAGACTCAAATAATTATCAAAAATTCTCCAAAAATTCCCAAAAATTATATTTGCATAAATAAATATTTCTATTTAATATTTTCTAGGACCGGGGTCTCATATCCTCCACAACTGTAAAGAAGTTTGCCCTCAAACTTAAAAGAGATGAATAACTATGAATATATTCATAATATATAAGTAAACTTTATACCTCATATCAATAGCTGTGGATATTTCTGACGCATATCGCTTTCCTTCTCCCAAGTTGCTTCATTGCCGGATTGGTTCTCCCACTAAATCTTGACTAACAGAATCACTTTATTCCTCAATTGCTTTTCGTGTCGATCTAAGATTTTGACTGGCCGCTCTCCGTAAGACAGATTCTTCTCGATCTCGATTGATGGTTGAATCATAACATGCGATGGATCTAAAATATATCGCCGAAGCATCGATACATGAAATACATCATGAACATTGGCTAATCCGGGTGTCAAGGCTAACCGGTAAGCGACTGGTCCAATTCTTTCAAGAATTTCGAAAGGCCTGATGTAGCGAGGGTTAGGCTTTCCTCTTCTTCCAAATCTGATGATGCCTTTCATAGGTGACACCTTCAAAAATACCTTCTCTCTCTCTTGGAATTCAATTTCTCTTCGTCATGAATCTGCATAACTTTTCTGATGATCTTGAGCTATCTTCAGTCGGTCTTGAATCAACTTGATCTTTTCTGTCGTTTCCCGAACTATCTCTGGTCCAGTGAGTTCTTCCTCTCTAGCCTCCATCCAGCATGATGGTGGTCTGCATTTCCTTACATATAAAGCTTCGAAAGGTGCCATTCCAATGCTCGCTTGATAACTGTTGTTGTAAGTAAATTCTGCCAAAGGTAGATGCTCCTCCCAGCTTCCTTGAAATTCTAATGTACACGATCGCAAAAGATCTTCCAAAGTCTGAATCGTTCTTTCTGACGTCCCGTCCGTCTATGGATGAAAAGTTGTAATGAAATTGAGCATTGTTCCTATAGCCTTTTGCAATGCTTTATAGAATCTAGACACGAATCATGGATCTCTATCTGACGTAATAGATATTGGCATTTCGTGAAGTCAAATAATCTCTTTTAGATAAGTAGATGCCATATGATCCATCGAATATGTATTCTTGATCGGAATGAAGTGCGCTGACTTAGTCAATCGATCGATTATCACCCATATCGCGGTGTTGCCCTTGATTGATCGCGGAAATCCGATAACGTAATCCATCGTGATATTCTCCCATTTCCATTTCGAAATAGGCAGGGGTTGTAGTAATCTAGCTGGTCTCTACCGTATCGCTTTTATTTGTTGACACTCTACATATCTGTTGATGTACTCTGCTATGCTCCTTTTCATGCCCATCTGTCGCGCCCCGAAAATTTTCCGGTCTTCCCCGACCTGTTTCCCACGACGGCGGTCGCGAGGGAGGTTGCGTGCAAGGGGGAATTCCGTACTTTATTTTCTTTCGTTGGCTTAAATGCGACGGGTTTATGTTGTAAACAGGACAGCTGGATGTTTTAACTTAAAAATGTCAAATTAATAACAAATTGCAATTGCCGAAACAATATACATTTTATCATTAATTTGTTTTTCGGAGTCGCCACCTGGCATAGAGTTATGGTGTGCCAAGTCACCGATTTTTGAAAAGGTTTAGTCTACGAAATTCCAGAGTTTCGGGTTCGGGGATTTACTGTTACGAGTAGGGAAGGTGTTAGGCACCCTACATCGCCCTTTCGGTACTTCATTTTTCAAATCAACCTTTATTAACCTAATTCAAAAACATTTTCTCGGCCAAGAGAAATAGAATTTTTCCAATAAGGTGAGTTTATTTGTTTTTGTGATTTTCTATAAACGGACAGAGTTTCGACGCATTTTTATTTATTTTCTTGTTTTCTTGAAATCTCAAAGGAATAATGAATGACCCGACAAAGTGCCGATTCACAAATCATTCCTTGATTCAAATCACGAAGGTTACTAGATTTCGCCAGTGATCCAAATCAAGAGACTTGAGGTTTTTGTTGGTTTTCATTTTGTTTGAAATCTCAAGGAATGATAAATGATCCGGTCGAGGCCGACTCACAAACCATTTCCCGATTCAAATCACAAAAGTTACTAAACTTCGCCGGTGATCTAAATCAAGAGACTTGATGTTTTTGTTCATTTTTATTTTGTTTGCAATCTCAAAGGAATGATAAGTGATCCAGTCGGGGCCGACTCACAAACCATTTCCCGATTCAAATCACGAAGGTTACTTAACTTCGCCAGTGATCTAAATCAAGAGATTTGATATTTTTGTTTATGTACATTT